>KZ881700.1:1456-16101 GCA_003456935.1 Machilis hrabei
TTATAATACTGACTGTGTGTTACAAATATAATGGGCAGCTGCTACAGATTTTTATCTGCAACTGTAATACTGATTTAGAACAGTGAATGCTGGCTGCTCCGGTAGCTGAGGAGTCCAAGGCATGCCTCGTGTGGCCCTGGGCACCGTATTTTGAGCTTCAGGTCCGATTTCTGCTGAGGCCAATGTGGTTGTTATCGTGTTTCATTATCTGTGCAGAAAATCGTCTGTAACAACAGAAGACGTCAAAAGGACATTAAAAAAAAACACATCGCAACCTGGCAGTATTGGTCTTTTCAATTTAATCTACTGTATGTTGTAAATAAGTTGCCAATTGTTTGAAGATTTGTAAATATGCTCCACGAAATTGTATGTAATATTTTTTTTTTTAACAGCTTCTGTTCGAAGCCGAGTAGATGGGCCCCGTATTGCAGTGCGTCGGAGTGGAGACGTGGAAGGGGTGAGACAGTCGAGCGGAAACTGGCAAAGAGGATGTCTTACATGGTGCAGGCGAAATGTGATACGAGCCCAGGACAAGAAAATTCTTCAGCATGATATGAAGACGAGGTAATTATTCCATTGCTGTGATTGTCCTCCTTAAGTTTGTTTCACTGCATCAATGCACGGTGTTCTATAAAGGGTTGACTCCCGAGATGTAAAACAGTGCATATTGATAGTTATTTCGTGAGATTACTTCCAAAAACATTAAACCAAAACCAAAATAAAGTTGTGTTTGAATGTTATTTTTTTTTACAGTCATATTATAGTTTGTGTTTGTTTAAATAATATAGTGAACAATACCAGTGCCTAGAGAAAATTTAGAGGTGAATATCAGTTTAAAGGAGTTGAAATATTTACTTAAAAGAGATCCTAGTGTTACTTGTGCTCGAAAAAAAATTCTGGTTATGTAAGTCGAAATGTGTAAAAAGAATACTCGGTGTTTGAGGGCTGAAAGAAAAAAAGATGAGGATTGAAGTAATAGNCATAGAAAACACAAGAAATATTAACAAAAATTCAGAAACTAGATTTACCATGTTGTGGTTAAATACCAAACAGTATCTTCAAATCGCAATCGTGCAAGATTTAGAAGCAACCTTATTAATGGTTGAGATTTGCTACGTGATATTTTGTTTAACTTCCGTCTTAAGTTATAATAAGGAAAAAAAAATATATCAGTTTTTATATTAAATTGTGAACTACCTACCGTTTTATTGAGAAATATAGTGTTACAGACACAACCGTTTTACACTGTCCGATATGTGCTTTGTTATTTTCCATCATAATTTATTAATCTGTAGAGTTTGAATATACTTTGTCAATGATTGATGATTCTTTTACCTTACAGGGAAATTCTAGCCGAACAAGAATACGATTATTATTTAACAGAAAGGTCGAGACGCCCACCGACTCCAGTAAAAACATCTGTGCAAGGAACACCTGCCCACAGAAAGAAACGTGCCCAGCCACGTCCGTATCAGACACGTGCTGCTAGAGGTGAAGTGCGACCTGCGTATGAAGCGGATGAATTTGAGGTACGTACGCTGTATGATAGTAGTTGCAATTATGTGGAAACACGAGTTCAACCAAGATACATCAAAGACGTTTCTGTGAATCTTTTAGACTTAAGTGGGAGCAAGTTAAAATGGTTTTGACATACTTTTAAATTGAATTGTAGTAAAGTTGAAGACATTATATAATAGGAGTATAAAGTTAATGTGGTGTAGTGAGGTATAAGGGTGTCCGGCATGAGTAACTCAGAAGCAACCCGTTTTGTGTTTCAGCATCCCGATAATTTGATACTGAGTTGTTCGGGGAGTACTGCAGTAAGCAACAACGATTCCAGCGATGCCGTCAGCGGTTCGAGTTCTGAAAGCGAAAGTTCGGAGTACTCCGATTGGATCGTGGANGCAGGCTTGAACCTGGAACCTCCGAAACGCAGCAAGAGACGGCCGGTCCGTAAGGCTTCCATCGAGCTGAGTGAAACNGAAGATGACGAAGCTCATTCTGGTAGTGGCATTACTACCAGGAAGGAAAGGAGGAGAAATGCTGAGCAGCAGCCACAAACAGTACCAAAGAAAGAAGTAGGTATTTTAGACTTGCCGTAACCTCAGATTTTTGTTATAGTTCACTTTGATGATGTCTACATTCGTTATCGAATATCATAAAGTAACTATATCTCAGCAACACTCTAGTTTCACGTTGCTGTGTGTTGCATTTTTTTTTCAATTGTTTGCTGCTTATATGCGTAGCGCTGTTTTTATTTATCATCTTCACCTTGCCCTTTGTTTCAGTTCCTCCACAATACAGTAGGGTGTCTATTGGATTTGAAGAGATNTCACAGGCACCAACAAAAAACAACCAATAACATTGGCCCTATTTCTGAGTTAGTACTTTCCGGGGCTATCCCAAAGTGTTTTCCATGTACATAACAAAAATCGTCTATCTCCTGCAATTCATCTAGTTATACGTAAACTACAGTGTTCCTAATAACTAAAAGAATTAGTATTTACATGACGTTCGCTAAACCTAAAGTGTCGCCATGTTTTTTGCAGCTGGACCCTTCGCTGCCGTAGCTCGTATGCACTTGCTTCTAGCAAATACAAAAATAAGAAGATACTATTTTGGCGGNGTTGCCAATAGTTTTATGTATGTGCGTTTTGTTACTTCTAAGGCAGGCACGACCGGTACAACTAGAACATTNTAATTTCTGGTAATACGTAATTTACGTACACGTATTGCCAGAAATTAGAATGTGCTAGTACATGTATTGCCAGAAATTGTAGCAGTTGGGCCTGCCTTAGAAGTAACAAATTGCCAATACATAAAACTATTGGCAACACTGCCCAAATTGTCTCTTCTTATTATCGTATTTGCTAGAGGCAAGTGCATACGAGCTACGGTAGCGAAGTGTCCAGATGCATCAAACGTGGTGACGCTTTAGGTTTTGCAAACGTCGTGTAAATATTAAGTCTTTTAGTTATTAGGAACACTAGTTTACATATAAGTAGATGAATTGCGGCAAGGAGACTATTTTTTTTATACGTGATAAACACTTTGGGATAGTCCCGGGAAGTACTAAAAAAGAATTACGACCAATGTCATTGGTTGTTTTTTGTTGGTGCCTGTGAGATCGCTTCAAATCCAATGGCCACCCTATATGTTACATTATCACTTTCCACACCTTCCATTTCTCTCCATTGAACCCTGATCATCTTTAAGTTCATCTCTTCCTCTACTGTGCAAGAAAAAGAAAGTATTGGGAAGATATTGATAATGGCCACATNCCATGACAAGATTATTGAAATAGTTTCATAAGATTAACATGATAAACTTAAGTGCACCAAACATGATGCTATTTTATGAAAGCCATAGACTTGCTTTTAACCTGATTGCGTTCCGCTTCCTGTCTGCTGGAATGTAAACTCAAAACATGACAGCATACAGAAGGGAATGACTGAGAGTTGCGCCAGCGGGTTTGGTGCTAAAATTACGTACTGTGTGCTAATCAGCAAGTCTTTTGCCATGAGTGTCTCTCATTGGTTGTCTTATACAATAATCTACTTACCTGATATGAACTTTCCTATCAAAAATATATAAATCGCTTGAGAAATTCCAGAACCGACAGGTTGGCCTAGTGGTTAGAGTGCTCGCCTCCTGATTGGGAGGTCCCGGGTTCAAATCCTGGGGCCGGCTCCTAGCCCTGGGTTAAAAGGATTATCCTACGAGTCTGCCTGTGAAGCACTCCACACTAAGGTATGATCGTAGGCGTGTTCCGGGAGGCACGTTAAAAGGCGGGTCCCATCGATAAGTGTTCGATGTAAAAGATCCCACCTCCGGCTATGTGTCGGCTGAGTGGCAAAATTCAAAAAATTCAGTTATCCTGAAGCGTCATTACGACGCGGATGGGGTCTCCATTAGACCTAAGATGTCATAACAGTGGGACCATAATCCAATAGCAAATAGCAAGAAATTCCAGGAAATGGGCTCTTATACTACTCGCAAATACCATTATTTCATTAAACTCTTTCAATATTCTTGTCATGGAATGTGGCTATTAGTTTATTTGCGAGTGCGATGCATATATTTTAATTGTGAGAATTTGATAGAATCTCTGTTGGCAGATAAGATTATCTAGTTACTCTTAGCAGCTGAATACGTGAAGTTTTAGGCTCAGAAATAAGTTTTATCCTTGATATTAATCTGTATTAATTATTTTCATGTTGAGTTTTTCTGCTCTTTCCTTTTTCAGGCAAGAGGTTCATATCTATTATCTATTTTAAGAAATGAAATGGGAAAACTCAGTTGAAAGAGTAAATGTGGAAATACAGAACCGAAATTAGTACACTTAGCTATGTATCGTGATTTTTTTTTCCTCCAGAGCTCAAAGAAGAGCTGGATGAAAGTTGTTCTAAGTATAAGGACTATAAAACATGACTTTTATTCAAATTTAACTTATTTTCATCCTTTTGCTGTTCATAAATTTCCCTAACTGAAATGAATTTAATAATGTCCATGCTCAGATGTACATAAATAGATCACTGCCCATATCTTTGAAATAGTGTGACATAAAAATAACAAGTTTANAAATGGGAGTTGTTGTAATTGTGAAAAGATGGTCTTTTTGTTAAGCTATGCCCCTTTTATATAGGAGATACTCAATAAGAAGAGAAAATAGTTGTATGGAATTAATGATAACCATGAGAGAAAGTAATGGTGTCTTGTTTTTGCTTCAGGAAATGGTTCATCCAGTTCTACAGGATGGTATTCAAGAAGTTCCAGAACTTTTCAGGCCCTCTGAATGGTTATCAGAGGTTATACCTCGTAAAGCTCCTTATTATCCTCAGATGGGTGACGAAATAGTCTATTTCCGGCAAGGTCATAACATGTACTTTAATGCTGTAAGACATAAAGGATTGTATGAAATTCACCCTCGCTCAGAACCATGGATGCGTCATAAACTTAGGGTAAGTTTATTGGCAGGAAAAATCAGTTTTCTACAATGTTGAAAGTTGATGAAATGGCTAGTACAAATCACAAGTAAATTATATACGTGAGTTGTTCGGAGAGTATCTAGACATTTAATATTATGAAAAAAAGTAACCTACCTAGGACAATGGTGCCTTCGTTCATTTCAAAGTATTACCCTTGGGATCTTGCACACTTATCCCAGTGTCGCTTCCACTTTTCAAAACAGTCTGCAAAGTCGTCTTTCGGGATCTCCATCAGCTGCCTCATCGCAGTCTCCTTAATCTCGTCCATGGTCTCCTATCTCTCAATGATGGTTTTAGCTTTGGGAAATGACAGATGTTTTCAGCTTTGGGAAATCTGGGCTGTAGGAGCTGACAGACCTGGGTGGTGATATGTTTTGCAAAAATCAGCCTGTATAAGATATGAATAATGGGCAGATTCATTGTCTTGTTGAAGAACCAGCCACCACTTGTCCACAGATGCAGCCCTTTTGTCCTTTTCTTCTTACAGCATCCCTCATCTGACAAAGAACATTCATATAGTACTCCTTATTTAATGTCTGACCTTTTGGTGGTCAACACCTTCATGATAAAAACAAATAAAAACATCACCATGGCCCTGACGTTGGTCCGACTTTGCCGCGCCTTCTTCGTATGTGGAGACTCGGGCGNCTTTCATGGATGACTGGGATTTTGTTTCAGGGTCATGGCTAAAAACCCCTGACTCTTCTCTGGTTACGAACTTTTGGAGGAAATCTGGGCCATTGTTAGCGGTTTCTAGCAAGTCCCATGCAAGTTTAGCATGAAAGTTCATCTACTCTTGTGACTGGAGCTGTGGAATGAATTTTGCTGCCACACGTTACATGCCAAGAACCTCCGTAAATCTATGAAACAATAGTCCGTGTAATCCTCAGATTTTCTAATTCTCGCACTGTCAATTGCCGATTTTCGTTGATTGCAGCCCGCACTTGTTCTACAGTTTCAGGTTGGAGGCCTTACAGAACGTGAATTGCTTTCAACAGATTCCTGGTCAACGTTGAATCATCTGTACCACAATTATATCTGGATTTCACTCACTGTATCATCCCTACTTAATCAGTTGAATAGTTTCCATGGACTAATGTCCAAGTTTGAAGCAAAATTTGATGGAGATTCGCTAATCTACTCACTTGGTCATTGTCAATGCGACAGTCACACAGTACGCAAGCTACTCAGTGATGTCCTACTGCTGACTGAATAGCTCAACAGGAGAGTTGACTGTTAACTCATGCACAGTAACGTTCCGTCTGACTGGCTGCCAAGTTACGTCAAGGCTACGTGACCGGTTCTCGAGATATTTAAAATGGCTGGATACTTTTCGGACACACCACGTATAGCACTGCAGTAATGTTTCTAAAATACATCGGAAACTGGAACAGGCTTCCATTATTAAAATTATACCTTGTGAATCTACTCACTACAAGGAACAAGGTAAATTGTCTTTTTTATCATTTTAATAATGTTTCTAATTTTGTGTGTATGCGGTTGGTATTCTTTAGGTATAAAAACTTAATGCCCATCCACCTCATGACATTTGTTTAAGGTATTACCACCAAGCCTCAATATTTAACACTGATGTTATTTAAAGGTTATGTGTGAAGCTTACCATTGGTCATAATTCTACTTGGCTCTTTCAAATCTCGAACGTTTATTCAAAGCAAGTTGGGACATTTTTTTTTTTCTTCCAAGATATGTCAACCATTGAGGGTTTGAACCTTGCACACTTCATTCAGCTGTTTATACATTTGGTAACATATATTTGGTAACAGTTAATTTAGATTTCTGATTTACACTTTGCCCCATGGTAGTGGTAGAGTGAGAGACCTGTTTGCCCCTATATGCAAATGTGTCTTGTAGAGGAAATTTGCTGGTGTGCCCATTTGTTCAAAATTGTACATGGGATGCAAGTTCATGAACTGTTTTATATTTTGTGTAGGGATTAAAAGTTGTTCTTCTAGTNTGTCAGTTTATAACAATCTATTTGCTTTCTGTTTCAGGAACAGGAAATTGTTAAGGTCGTTGGCATAAAGTACGAGATTAGACCGCCCCGTTTATGTTGTCTAAAATTAGGCATGATAAATCCTGTAAGTGCAAACCTCACGGGAGAGAACTTTACTATCAAATACCATGACATGGCGGACGTTTTGGACTTCCTAGTTTTGCGTCAGACATATGACACTGCAATCATGCGAAATTGGAGGACAGGTATGTATGGAGGTAGTTGTAAATATAGGTTATATTTTTTGTGAGTGGGTGGGTAATAGGTTGACAAAGGTTTCTTCCAAATCGTACCAGACAGCAAACTAGAAAAGGCTGCCATTAGACGTTGGGAATGACATTTGTAGAGTACTAGTGAACGGGCTAGAAAATACAGGTGAAAGCCTATCACATCTACTACGTAGTCCCAAAAGTTGGAAGCCACTTATCACAAACACCTCTTTCAACTCCGTCAAAATCAAACTTCACACACCAATTACAAATTAACATTAACCATTAAATTTTCACAGCTAGATTCGTGGTTGACCAGACACATTGCCGAACGTAGAAAACAAATGCAACAGCTCAAATTAAGGGAAAACGAACATTTAATTTTCTTAGGCCGGACGAATTTACATCAAGGACAATCCCACCCACAGAAAAGTACATATACCAACCCCACACTTAATTCGTTCCCAATTAACCCTAAATGTTAAATTCAGTTTTAGTCCGTCGAAATATAGGTGGAAAATTTGCAGTGTAACTGTTAGTCTATTATAGAATGTGGTTGCACTCGAAATTGAAATTATGGAACAAAAGTTAATAAAGGAAGTTTCCCTTCCGAGGTCGGGAATAAGTCATAAAAATGGGTTGATCTTACCGATTTTGCTGCTGAAGTTAAGTTCTGTAGGTAGTAAATTTGGTGTACGCAACTATTTGTACTGTCTGAATAAGTTATTCAATTATTGCGTGAATGAATATTAAGTTTTAGATTGGTTAGAACCATGTTCTAATAGCGGAGTTAGGCCTAATTTTAACTATAAATTGTGCGACTGAACGCGCTGAGGTCTAGATCACTTCTTAACTTTTCCTTCCAACACAATTTAATTGTCATCTCCGTTTCCATGGTTGCTTCGTAAACACACGATTGTCTTACTCGCTTTTCTGACTGCTTCGGTTCACGCGCTAAACCACATCACTCGCCCTGCCTTGCNTCGAGCTNCTCTGAAAATGTAGTTCGGAGTTCAAAGTTAAATTGAAGTATTTTCGTCATTTCTTTTTGTTCCATAATTTATGTTAATTCACAATTGTCACTAAATGCGTCTTATTTTGCTGAATATTTAATAACTCGCCGTTTCATTGTTTGATATCCTTCCGCCATGTAAAACGTCCCATAACACACACAGAATATACGTACTGCCCAGCTAATGGAAAAAAAATGGCTTCGTTCACTTGACAAGATTAAAATTTTGCGTAAATAAAATATACTTAATTCGAACCTCGCTTTCAACCTAAACCCTTCTAAATCAACTAAAACTTACTTTTACGTCATCTAATTAATTTTAAACCCTCTGTTATAAGCCATAGCGTGTTTTGGGCTTGTTATGTGTGTGTACCATTGTCTTTTAAAAGAAATGTCATTACAAGACCTGAACACAGGCTTTACTAAATTGTCATCTAATACGTTATTTGGTCATCATCATGTAATATCATGCACTTCAAAGTTAGTAGGGATTGTAGACTATAAAGGGAATGCATGATATTTATTAGTAAAAGGGGTTGCTATACAATTGTAAAGGAGTATTAATAAGTTTTTAAATAAATAGGGCAGGTTCTAAACACAAATATTGATGTAAAGTAGGAAATGCCATTTCTTTACCATTCTCTTTGTGTTCTTTTGTATGTGAAGAAGGGTCTCAGGTGGCCTCAGGTAGTGTGTTTATGGGTGGTAGAAACAGCTGATGGGGGAGTGATTTGGAAAGACGACAAAGTGGCAACATTATTTATGAAAACTATAATGTGGTTTGGTAAGTGCAAATCATAGAATTTAGTCCTATATATTGAACTGCTGGTAATAAATTAGTAACGAAAAGTGGAAAAAGTAATAACGACACTAATCGCCGGACTATTTTTTCAAGCGTAGCGATACGATGAGGAGGTGTCGAAGTCAACAATGGAAGCAGACGACGACAATGCGAGTTTTTAGAGGTGAATCTGAAGAGCCCTGTTGGGTCTGTCAAGCTAGACAGATGTACCATTTTCATAAACTTTAANCCTAACATTCCATTTAAATGCAATAGCAGAGTTAGATCACAGTTGACCAGTTACAAGTTATAACAGCATTATAGCCATGCTGGCATACTAAATTTGGACTCGACAAGTGAAATTTAATATCAGATTTGTAAATAGCCGAAGACGGCAGCTGTAACCGGTAAGACTGAACCATATATTCCACTTTACCCGAGATCTCGAAGGGATTTAAAATTTTATAGACTTTTCTATGTATTTGAAGCAGTGTGTGTTAGTGCTATAAAATCAAGTTCTGGGCTGGGTTGCAATAAAGATGTTCTGTGTGAAAACAGACTTAAGTCTATTTTTGGACTTAAGATTTTTCTTGCAACCCACCCCAGGCCTATAAACATTAAATTCCATGCATGGTAGCATCGGACTTTACTTACAACAAATGTACTTTGAATGTTTAAGGGGTTTTTATGGGGTTTTGAATAGTGTTGTAAATATTATGTGGGTGGGGTTTTGGTTGTAATTGTTAGAATAAAATGCAGTTTTTGTGAACCGAATTCCCCATACATTATTTTTGGTTTCGTTGTTAGGGTTTTGTGCATAAGCGCCACGGGTTGAAGGTAAAGTAGGTGTAATTCTTGTAATCAGATGTTTCCAGGAACGTGTTATTTTCATGACTTCTGAAATACACNCTTTTTTAAGAGCTACGACGAAGCAAATAAAATGGAAGCATCTAAAAATGGTAGAGGTAGTTAAGAAATTGCACTGGANATATTATTTCACAAATTAGTCCAGTGCAATACTAACAGCGATTGTACAAACCTACTGTATTCTTGTTATTAGCTTCTTGGTTATAGCTGGTGCATACAGTGTGCACAGTGCCACTGCTGTTTAACTTTTGATAACCGATNTCATTAGTGGCGGAGCGGAGTCTTCTAGTGGGACATTTCCATTTTAACACCATGAGCCCCAACTAGACTTTTATAAGATCGTGTAGGTGACACTTGGTCCAAAGCTTGTACTAAACGTCCTGGCAGCTGACCTAAAAGAAAAATGTGGCAACGTTTGGTCTAAATTGTTTAAAATATCTGTTGTCACGTTCGTATATACGTGTGTATTTACTAGCCACTTTTGTTAATTTGTTGCAGCATTGTGTGGGTACATGTGTGGTATTTGGAACAGTTGTCCTTTTAAGAAGTGTAATTAATCATTCTAGTCTTGATTTAACAAAATTAATGATTGCATGTACTGTGTCACATTACATGTTTTCATGGAATCATTCTGATTTTACAGGCGATCGCTTTCGTTGTATGATTGACGATTGTTGGTGGATTGGTACTATAATGTCCCAAGAACCATTTGAAGAGGAATTCCCAGACTCCATGTTTTTATGTTTTCGTGTCCGTTGGGATAATGGAGAATATGAACGCATGAGCCCTTGGGATTTAGAACCTATCAACGAAGAGAGTAAGTGACGTCGCATGATTTTGCGAATAAGTAACTTTAATAAATCCTAAATCTTGCTACCCTATTTGATTTGTATTTTACCACTTGAAGAAATATTTCAGAGTCTATTGTTTGAAACCAGCATTACACAAAACTTTAATTTATATTGATTGTTGAAGATGCCACTGTCGGAGACTTTTTTAGCTTATCTGTTCAGTGAAATCTTATTGTAACATGCCTAAAAGGTACTTAGTAATAAAAGGACTTTATACTGAAACAGACCTGGAAAAGCCAGCTGTAGAAGAATTTTCATAGCTGTAGCACATGTGCAAAATAATTAAGAGAACTTGCCCATGTTACTAAAAAATCAAGAACATGGAATGCTATGTGGGGCAGTCAAATGAAAAGGTGTCTACGGTCGCAGCGGAGAGGCCTGGTTTGTGTCTGTACAACAGAGGGCAGCATTTTGTTGGTTGTAAAATACAGTTGTGTATCGTTACCACCCGTTCACGTGATTTTGAGTAGGGGACGCTTCTAAAGAGGCCCGTCTGTCGAGCTTTCGTCCAGTATATGGTAATAACGTAATCATGGTGTTTCAATTGGAAAATTCCACTGTGGAAGAACAGTGGAGTGTGATAAGATTCCTAACTGCAGAAGGCATCACACCTATTGCAATTTTCCAACGCCTGTCCAACATTTATGGTCAAGACCGTGTTTTACACAAAACCGTGGAAAAGTGGTGTGCGTGGTTCCGACCACACATTTCACATGAGACAAATGATCTTGATAAATTCAGTTGGTAAGTACTGGAACATCCGCTCTATAGCCCGTACCTATCCCCGTGCGACTTCCATTTGTTTTTCCCCCTAAAAAAACACCTGAAGGGTTGTAGGTTCGCTTCGGATGGCGACGTCAATGACACTGACAGATTGGTTGCTGTTGCAGCCCAACGACTTCTATCAACAGGGCATATTTAGCCTTCCTCAACAATGGGATAATTGCCTTCAAGCTCATGGCGCTTTCTTTTAAGGTAGGAACAATCCTTCAACNTCTGCACCTCTCGGCACCTTTTCATTTGACTGCCCCTTATATGTTCCATGTTCTAGTTGTGGAATGTGATTAGTAGTCACATTTTGTCAATAACATCATCCAAGGATCAGGTGGAAATCTGTCTAACTGTAATGCATACGTGCTGACCCTTCCGAGAGATNTCTGATTTTTTTACCCCTTCACCCAGCTTTCCGATCTTGTGTAATTTGCCGTTATTTAATGTTTGATATTTGTTTTTCTTGGCCGTGCTCTTGATGAAGCTGCATATGTAGTTTTTATGTATTCAGCAGATGCTAACTTATAGAAAAGCCATGATGCCAAAAGTAGGTTAAAGAGGAAGGAGAAAATAAAGAACTTACTACGCATTTGTTGATACACAATTGCGAAAGAACGTATTGCCGCATACCAAGAATAGCCTATTTGTTACAGGACTTATTTGTAAGTGTTTGGTTCTTGTCGGTAATTATGTGTATTGAAAGAAAGACTAATATTGTGGCAAGAAATGACTTCAGTGCATGTGTAGGAATGTCATTAAGTAAAGTTTCTAAGAAGCACTACCATATGCATAGGGACTCATTTTTTGCATGTAACAAAGACAATTTTTTGCATGTAACAAAGACAACAATGTCATTCATGTGAGGTGTGTTTATTTACAGAATTACTTGATAAAGACATTGTATACAATTTCAGAATCCTTTACATATTTGGTTGTACATTATGTCANTGCAATTACTGGNTATAGATGCTTATCACACAATTGGTAATCTCACCCTACATAGAGTGAATGAAATAGTTCTTAGTAATGGTCATTCACAAAACAAATTAGATAGTGGTTCTAGATGTGAAGAAGCTTATTTTATTATTATCAAAATTAGACAAAATGGTTTTAAGATATTGTATGGCTTGGGTGGTTTGAGTAGTATTCAGCCTCCTTTGGCTGCTGGGGGTGCTCAAAGTTGTGTAATAATTTTACTGGGACTAGATAAATAAACACAGAAAATAAATGAATAATTATCGAAAAAATTACTAATTTCTTTGGATGCTAGATTAAATAAACAAAAATGATTATGGTGTTGGTAGCACTGTATGTAATGAACAAAATTAAAAAGGATGATGATAACACATTCAGTTCTACCACCATTATTTTGTTTTATATATAGATATATATAACCTACAGTCAGATTAAAATAACTTTAGTATTGACAGCTCAGTGAAAGCGCCTCGAGGTGTTCACTGTTTTGTGACAGTCGAGAGAAAGCGTGATCTTGTAAACATGTTTGTATTATAATTTCATAAAATGTAAAGTTTTAGTNAGACGGGGAACATTGTAAACATTCTGATGAGCTAACGTCTTCACTGAACGAATACGGAGGTGACTTTTGTGATTCGCACGTACGGTATTAGGAACGATTACGTCTTGTCCTAACGAAGCGTAGCTGAAAGACGTAGCGAATGTAATTTTTTTTGTAGCTTGGTAAGTGAACGAAAATTTGCGTTCTAATCGAAACGAAATTTGGCGCTACACTTCTTTTGGATATGGCAAAATCGTTCCGGGTACTTTAGTCTACTGCGCACTAAGTGGCAACACCGTTTACTGCGTCCTTCAAATCGTAAACACCTCGAGGTGCTTTCGCTGAGCTGTCAATACTGAAGTTATTTTAATCTGACTGTAGAGGCCAACAGAAGCATTCTAAGTTATTCAATATTTATTTATTTTATGTGTTTATTTTTGTATTTATTTATTTGCAGTATTACAAACTTTATTTTTTTCTTAAACTAAAATATTAATCGATTAATATGAAACGTTGACCAAAGGAGGCATTTCTGGACCTATGTTTTCAGATTTTTTTTTTACTTGTTTTGGGCCATAGAATGTGTTTTTATAGTGTGGCAGATTTCCCTCGAGACACTCTATATATAGAGAAAAATAGTTTGGGTGCAGGCTACAACCATTGGTTTGTTTTTAGGATTACCTGATGATGTTGGTGGTGGTGTCCCTGTACTGAGAGAAGAAATCGAAGCCACTTTGTATCAGCCACGAGAAGAGGAATGGCCGCTCGGACCAAGAGATGCAGAGTGCGATAGAATATCGTCTGGTATTGGACAAGTGATGGAATTGTCTATTGCTGAACATTTTGTGGCACCAGTGGATTTAAACGTGTACCCTTCCTACGCCTTAATTGTTGAATATCCGATCGATCTCTCGAACATTAAGGTAAACTGGTCTTGTGTGTTCATTTAGTACTGAATTATACCTCGGTCAATAAATTTAACGGTGTCCTTTTTCTAACGTGAGTAAAAAAAAGTGGAATGTTGTTTTGTACTATTGTATCTGAAGTACTTGTCATAAGTATATAAAACGGTGTCTCATTTTGTGACATTATTTTTGGCTCAGCAATCCTTCATATGCAGTAATTTAACCTCTTGACTCTCATTTAATAACAGCCAGTGATATGTGTGGTGGTGCACATCCTGTGTTTGAAAACAGTCGGTAGCTGTTATAGCTTCTAATGTAGTTGTCTCTTCGCGTTTTGGAAACATACCAATTTTGAAGGTTCTAAACATGTTTATCCATAGTTCTGCTAAGTGCTTGCCTCCTGGTGGTAGGGTCTGTGTTCAAGCNCTGGGGCTGACCATTGACTCTTGAGCATCTTCCAGAAGGAACGCTAAAAGTGGTGCCGCATCAGTAAGCGTTTGTCTTTGTAAAATACACCACCAGCTTTGTGTTAAATGACATACCGAATTCAGTCACCCTGAAGTGTCGTTAATTTGCAGGTAGGGACCATAAAGTCAAATAAGCAACAAAAAAAAAAAAAATTGTCAGAAACTGGAACAGGCTTCCATGTTAATTTGATAATAAAATACAATTTACCTTGTATAAAATCAGAAAAAAGGACAATATTTCCTTACCTGCGTCCGTTGATTGTT
>KZ881714.1:0-15768 GCA_003456935.1 Machilis hrabei
CACCTACTTCTACAATGAGTAAACCTTCAACGGAGTCAACGACTCAAACAAGTACAGTAACAGTGAAGCCAACAACAGTAGCAAAAACAACTACTACTTCACAAGTGACCACGGTTGCTACAACGTCAACTAGTGTGCCAATAATAAACTCAGAGAAAACTATACAAACAGTATTTAGTATACCAAGTACTAGAACAAAAGAGTCAACAACTCCTATATTTACCACGACTTTACTTCCTCAACCTACTTCTTCACCACAGCCTACTCAACTTGCTATAGGGTCTAATAGGGCAGGAATGATAGGAGGATCTTTGATTGGAACAATAGGTATTGTTGGAATTATAGGATTTATAGCATATAAATGTATTAAGAAATATCACGGTTATTATAATGCTGCTCATGTGTTAGAATTAGCTGATTTGGAATCGCATTCAAATAGCAGCAATGAAGAAATTTTTTTCACCCATAGCAGAACAAGCAGTGATAATAACATATCTATACAAACTACGTATCAATCTGAAACAATGCTAAACAGTATATCAGTAGAAAGTAGTAGTCGAGCAAGAAGTAGCTCGTCGTCTTCAAGCGGTGGACCAGGCTCTTGACTAACTGAAGCGGAGTCTAAAAGTGAAAAAAGCTTATCTTGGGATAGCAATGATGTGCCGGAATATCACCTTTAGCTATTTGTCTGAATGTTTTTAATATGTAGACTGTTAGGAAATTGTCTTTTGCTTTTGTGATTTTCATGTTAAAGTATAATTCCTGGGTGAAATAAGTAGCTGCTGTTGTGTGATAAACATAGCAGAGGAAAGTCCGGGCTCCAAGGAAAAATAGTGACGGGTAACGCCCGCCGGAGGCAACTCCAGTTATAGGGCTACAGAAAATTACCGCCTAAAATATTTTAGGTAAGGGTGAAAAGGTGTGGTAAGAGCACACCATGGCAATGGCAACATTGGTAGTCGAGTAACCAACACTAGGAGCAAGATTAAATAGAAGTAGATTTTATGTTTTTCTCATATCTACTCGGGTAAATCGCATGAGGTAAATGGTAACATTTACTCCAGATAAATAGCTACATAAACAGAACTCGGCTTATATTTCACCTAGGCGTCACATGATACGTGCGATATAAGCCATGCTATATTTAAGTGTAGGCATTTCATGCGTTGTCCTTCACTTGTTCTGCTTGATAGCCATCACTACTTTCGCCTACATTAACATTAGAATATTCTTCATCATCAATATACTCTTTCAGAACATACCCTCTGCCCCAAACGGTTTCTATGTGGCTTTTTCCATCATTTGCACTTTCAAATTTCTTACGTAATTTGCACATAAAAACATCAACTATCTTGTTATCTGAAGGTTCATCCAAGCCATTGTAAAGATGATTTAAGAACATTTCTTTTGTTAGTACTGTTCCTTTACGCAGTGCTAGCAATTCTATCATAGAATACTCTTTATTAGTAAGGTGAACCGTTTTACCTTTCACCTCAACAATCCTGTGATCAAAATTGATATTTATATTACCAATCTTTATCACCGATTCAGGATGGCCTTTAGTACGACGCACTATGGCCTTAATTCGAGCTAATAACTCGCTTTTATGAAATGGCTTGGTTAAGTAATCATCTGCACCATACCCAAGCCCTTTAGCTTTGTGATTGACAGCGGATATACATGAAAGTATTAAGACAGGAACTTTGATTTTTGCACTTCTTAGTCTTAACAATATATCATATCCGTCAATATCACCAGGCAAGTGTATATCTAAAATAACTAGGTCATAGTAATCTCCGTTTGAGGAAACCATATTATTGTTATAATCTTGTGCAGAAGTAACAACGTCACAGAAGTGTCCATCAGAAGTTAAGGCATTAACCACAGTCTTTGCACTTACTTGATCATCTTCGATTAATAATATACGCATATTTTACACCCCATAAATAATTTATAATTTTAGTAATATATATAACTAAGGAAAGTAATAAATCAAATTTTTATTAACAAATGATCAAAATTACACTTATTAATTAATAATAAATATATTGTTCCAAAGTTATATAAATAGATCTAAAATATAATAGATATACCATGGTAGTAATAATATTTTTAGTAAATATTGAATTAAAGTTACTATTATTAAAAGAATACTTCGGTTAATAAATATTTAACTATTCTATATGTCTGTGTTATATTTTTAATTTACTTATCCTACTGTTTTAAAGTATAAGTAATACTTTCAGGAATATTGTGTGGCAATATCAATTTTAGGTGCTGGTGCATGGGGTACAGCAATCGCAATTTCATTAGGTAGTAAGAAAGATGTGATTTTGTGGACTCGCAATGAAACTACATTTGAATCAATCAACGGGAAAAGAGAAAGTGACAAGCTACCCGGTTGTCGAATTTCTGATAATGTGTCAGTAAAATTGGCTATTGAAGACACAATTAATGCTTCAGTAACAATCCTCGCTGTTCCCACTCAATCTCTGAGGGAGGTATGTCAGCAATTGCATAATTGTAATCTGAAAAAAGATGTAGCAATAATTTTAGCTTGTAAGGGAATAGAAAAGTCTACATTAAAATTACCTAGTGAAATAGTAAATGAAGTTTTACCTAACAATCCTATTGCTATTTTTTCAGGCCCTAGTTTTGCTGTAGAAGTTGCAAGAAAATTACCCTATTCAATGGTTCTTGCATGCCGAAATAACATATTGGGTTCAAAGCTAGTATCAGAACTACAGCAAGAAAATGTTAAATTACGCCTTAGTAGCGATGTTATAGGGATACAGGTTTGTGCAGCGTTAAAGAACGTTTTTGCTATAGCGTGTGGGATTGTTCTAGGTAGTAAACTTGGGTTTAATGCTCATGCAGCATTGATTACGAAAAGTGTAAGCGAAATTAAGGCTTTATACTCAGCAAAAGTTGGTAACGGTAATGTGGATATAAATACACTACTTGGACCGGCATGTCTAGGTGACCTAATTATGACATGCACATCCTTGAATTCAAGAAACCTATCTTTTGGGTTTAAAATAGGTAATAGTGACAATGGCTTTAATGTTCAGCAGATTTTGTCAGAAGGCAAGTCAGTGATTGAAGGTTTTAGCACTGCTGAGCCCATATTTAATTTAGCAAGAAAGCTAAAGATAAAAATGCCTATATGTGAAGCGGTCTATAGATTATTGTATGAAAGCGCCTCTATAGAGGATACTATTTCTGTTCTTGTAAATTAGTTTTGTACTTTGGTGTATTGTGAAATTTTTATATAAATTGATATCAACATGGTGGCTGTCTGGCACAGTAAAAAAAATGCCAGGTACCATAGGCAGCTTAGCTTCTTATCCAATTGTTCCTGTGATACTGAGTGACAGAATTTTAGGTGCAGCAATTATTTTTTTTTTATTTTTGATTGGACTATGGTCTATAGGCAATTATATAAAACACTACAAGACTTCATGTGATCCAAAAGAGGTAGTAATTGACGAAGTAGTTGGTCAATTGCTGACAATACTTTTAGTTTCGATATTGTTAAGCCAAGAGATGAATTGCTCTTCATTGTTGTTGTGCTTTCTTTCTTTTAGGTTTTTTGATATAATAAAAACGTGGCCTATAAATTTGATCGATAAAAATACCAAAGGTCCTTTAGGTGTTATGCTAGATGACATTATAGCTGCAATTTTAGCCTGTGTTCTTATAGGAGCCTTTTATTGTTTATTGTTGATGTATGCAGGATAAAAAAATTTATTATTCAAGCTTAATTGTTCAAAATTTAAAGGATTATATACTGTACACAGCGAATTTATCTGAGTGGGAAGTACACGATGAATTTGATAACGTTACATTTACAATAAATGGTACTAGGGAGTCATTATTTAATTTTGTGTTCTGTGGAGATCAATGTACCGAGCTTTCTATACAAAAAACTCTAGATTATCTCAGAACAAGAGATATAGAAGCAACATGGGTAATAAATTCACATATGAAAATAAGAGATATTTTAGAAAAGTGTGAAATAAAACACGTTAGCACACCAAAAAAAGCTTTACTTAATATGAAAAATTACTTTTTACCTGCTGATGTTATTCCAAACTTGAGGTTAAATGCTGTAAATGGTAGCGACCTCTTAGAACAGTTAGATTTACACACTTCTAAAATTTTTTATCATGGCGTTGGAATTGTCAGCACATTTTTTCGCGGATTATCAAATTATGATGATAAAAACTCAAGATTAAGATTTTTTCTTGTAACACTAAATAGTGAAATTATTGGGACATGCGGTCTTTATGTTCAAGACAGTGTAGCTGGTTTTTATAGTGATGGAGTTTTACCAATTTACAGGAATCGTGGAATAGGCACCCAAATGGTTTTAGAAAGAATAAAGATAGCTAAACAGCTTGAATGCAAATATATAGTAGCACATTGTATGAAACCTTCTGTAAACCTTTATAAGAGATTGGGCTTTCAGATGTTAGGCAATCTTTACTTATATAACTCTTCAGCATAATTCTGAGCGGTTACAAGTTTTTACATCTGTTTTAGAAGTGCTATGTTTTTTTTGTATGAAGTGGTTTTAATATTGATTCTAATATTATTCTTTCTCTCTTATTCTAAATTAAAAATTAGTAATAAGATTAAGAACTTACAACATCGAAATGTTATCATAAATAATTTAATTGATACTGTGAATGATGGGTTTTATATTTGGGATGCAAAAAAGCGTATAGAAAAGTTCTCTCCCAACTTACTAATTTTGCTTAATACTGTTTTTTACTCATTTAATGAGTTTGTGAATTTTTTTGAGCAATCAGACAGTTTAATTAAAAATTTTGCTGAGGCAAAGGAAATAAATAAATCTTTTACTCTAGATTTAAAGTCAAAAGACAGTGAGGTTTATTGCATATGTTATGGTAGAAGCATAATAGATGATTCTAACAATGTGATTGGTGTGCTGTTATGGATAAGGAATGTCTCAGACTGTAAAATAAAAGCTCACGGACTTGAGCTAGAAAATAGTAAGCTTACACAAGAAGTGGAGAGCTATAAAAATGTTTTCAACTCTTTACCATTTCCAATACTAAAATATAACAAGAATAGAAAGGTAGAATTTTATAATTTGTTTTATGATAAATATGTAGATGGCTCTAAGAAATTTGCTATTACCAGTAGCGCTCATAGCACAAAACCAGGAAGGCATGTCGTAACTTACAAGAACGAACCTAAGGTTTTCGATTTTGTTAAAATTCCAATACAAGGTTCTGGTAGCATAGTAATGTATGGGAAAGATGTTAGTGATGCAGAGAAATTATATACTGAATTAAACAGTTATTTAGCTACACAGAAAAATTTGCTTGAGAGGTTGCCGGTTGCTATAGTAATATATAGTAAGAATCAAAAGCTAAAATTTTATAATAATGCTTTCATAAAAACCTTTCAATTTGACCCAAAATTTTTGGCATCTTACCCAACTTATCATGAAGTTATGCTTTACCTCTTCGAATCTAAAAAGCTTTTAGAAAAAGAGGATTTTCAAACTATTGGTAACCAAAGACATGAGTTATTCAAAAAATTATTTGCATCGTATGATGATACGATGCATTTCACGAATGGAAAAGCGTTCAGGGTATTAACAATACCCTACGCTTCGGAAGGTTTGCTGTTCTCTTACGAAGAATGCAAAAGATGATACTTAAACTCCTTCTTTCTCTACCATGAGCTGTTTTACTTTCGCTATTGCTCTTGCTGGATTAAGTCCTTTAGGACAAGTTTTTGTGCAATTCATTATTGTATGACAACGATACAACTTGAATGGGTCGTTTAAAACATCAAGTCTTTCACCTGTCTTATTATCACGGCTGTCAGCAATCCATCTGTAGGCTTGTAATAGTATTGCTGGTCCTAAAAATTTATCACTATTCCACCAGTAGCTTGGGCAACCAGTCGAACAGCAAGCACATAATATACAGTCGGACAAGCCATCTAATTTTTTTCTATCTTCAGGAGATTGAGAGTATTCTTTATTTGGTAGGGCAGGCTTATCTGCTTGTAACCAAGGTTTAATTGATTTGTATTGCTCATAAAATTGGCTCAAGTCCGAGACTAGGTCCTTTATCACATACATGTGAGGTAATGGATATATTTTTACATCACCTTTTATATCGTGTATAGATCTAGTACATGCAAGAGTATTGGTTCCATCAATATTCATGGCACAAGATCCACATATGCCTTCTCTACAAGAACGTCTGAAAGTTAAAGTCGAATCTATTTCATCCTTTATTTTTATTAATGCATCAAGTACCATAGGGCCACAACTATCCATATCAATAAGAAATGTGTCTATTCTAGGGTTTTTCTCGTCATCAGCAGACCAACGGTAAATTTGAAATCTTCTGATGTTTTTTGCTCTAGCAGGAATAGGATAAATTTTGCCCTTTTGATTAATTTTAGAATTCTTTGGCAAAGAAAACTGAACCATATCACTTACCTTTTATTGTTTATAGCTAAAACCCTTTGTAGATAACATATTTTATTATCATCTACTATATTTTTATTAAATTCCTTTTAAATCGCGCACATATTGTAGCCAAGCGAAGCTAAAATTTCTCTTTCTAGATTTTTCATTATAATTTCTTCATCTTTTTTTTGGTGATCATGACCAAGTAAATGCAGTAATCCATGCACTAACATGTGTGCAATGTGAGCAAGAATAGGTATACAATACTCATGCGATTCTCTTTTTATTGTGTCTATTGAAATTGCTATGTCTCCTAAATCGCACTCATTAGACAATTGTTCACACGGAAATGATAGTACGTTAGTTGGCTTATCCATTTCTCTAAATTTTAAATTAAGTTGATGTAGCAAGTCATCATCAGCCAGAGCTATTGATATATTTGGTTTATAGTGGTCTATTTTTAATTCTTTTAGAGAAGTGTTTATAATATTTAATACAAAACCCTCTGGATCATCTGTAATGCTGCACCATCTCTCATCAAGAACATTTACTTCTAACATGAGTAACGCACCAGTAAGGGTGTCATGCAAGTAGCTGACACTGGAATCCAGTTTTTATTATCCTTCCTAGCAGAGACTACTTTCAAATCGCAACATTTGTACAGTTGTGTGCGTGACCAGAAAAGGAGAACTATAGATTCCAGTGTCAAGCACTGGGATGACAGGGTATTACACATCACTCATGCTTATTATTTCATTCCATTCAATTTCCGAAACTGGGGCAATTGATAAACGTGGTTGTTTTAATATAGCCATATTTTTCAAAAGTGGGTTTTGTTTTATATTATTTAACGTTACTTGGTTATTTAAAGGTTTCAAAAACTTTACATTCACTAATCCGAACTTGGGATCATTAATATGATAATACTCTTTAAATACTTCAACGATTCCAAGTATTGCTTTCTCTTTACCTGTATGATAAAAAAACGCAAGATCGCTTACTTTCATAATTTTCATGTAATTTTGAGCTTGATAATTGCGCACGCCATCCCACTCAACTACCTGCTCCTTTTCCATTTTTTGCCATGAATATTCACTTGGCTCTGACTTGAGTAGCCAAAGTTGCATTATTTTTTTCTTCTTAAATAAGCCGGTATATCATAAACATTGCTGCCCCATTTAGCTCCTTCGCTTACCTGTTGAGTTGGTTTTGTTTCCAGTGTTTTGTCTTGCGTACTTTCACTGTGACTATAGGGCCACTTAAATTTCTCTTTCTCTGAGTCTTCGCTCTGACTTATAGGTGAAGTTTCTGATTTATTATTGCGACCATCAATGCCAGTTGCAAGAACAGAAACTCTAACTCTTCCCTCCATCGCTTGATCAAAAGTAGCACCAAATATTATATTTGCATTTTCATCTACTTCTTCACGCACTCTATTGGCTGCAGCATCAACTTCAAACAGAGTCATATCTCCGCCACCAGTAATGTTAATTAATATTCCTTGCGCACCTTTCATTGATACATTGTCAAGCAATGGATTGGATATTGCAGCTTCCGCAGCACTAATTGCTCTATCTTCTCCTTCTGCCTCTCCGGTGCCGATCATCGCTTTGCCCATCTCGCTCATTACTGTTTCTATATCAGCGAAGTCAAGATTAATAAGCCCTGGCATGACCATCAAGTCAGTTACTCCTCTGATGCCAATATGCAGAACATTATCAGCAAGTTTAAATGCATCAGAAAATGTAGTTTTTTCATTTGCAATTCTAAATAAATTCTGATTTGGAATGACAATAAGTGTATCCACGTATTTTTGCAGTTCTTCAAGTCCAAGCTCTGCAATGCGCATGCGGCGCACACCTTCAAAACCGAACGGTTTAGTTACAACTCCAACAGTCAATATCTTTTTTTCTTTTGGCGCTCTATCCTTAACTGCAGCTCTTGCTTCTCTGGCTGCTTTTGCAATTACCGGTGCTGCACCGGTTCCAGTACCACCGCCCATTCCTGCTGTGATGAAAAGCATATGACTATCTTTTATATGCTCCATAATTTCATCGATTGATTCTTCTGCTGCACCTTTGCCAACATCAGGCAAAGCACCAGCACCAAGACCCTTAGTTAAATTAATGCCAAGCTGAATTTTTTTATCACATAACGACTTTTCTAGTGCTTGAGCGTCGGTATTTGCGACAACAAAATTCACTCCTTGCAAATTAGATTGGATCATGTTATTCACAGCATTTCCACCAGCACCACCCACTCCCACAACGGTAATCCTTGGGTGTAATATAGGTAACTCCGGCAGACTAAGATCAATAGACATTTAAATTACTCAAATTTAGCGAATTCACTTGATAGTAAGTTACCGCTTTTTTAATAATATGCAAATACTTTTCACTTCTATAGGCGTAAACAGTAAACGGGATTTACTTATTCTTAATATTTATACTAATAAGTGCTATTTTATAATTACTAGATTTTTGGATGATATTACTTCAAAAAAAAATAGAAAATGTTTACAAAAAGGGACAGAAACCTATCCCTTTTTGTTTTGTTGAAGTTATTATGTAGTTTTTTCTTTTCCTTCCCGTGCTTCAACCGCAACATCTTTTAATTTTGAAGCAACTTGATATGTTCCATAAAGAACAGCAGCTGCAGCAATTGTCATTATGGCACCTGCAACTATCTGACCAGCAACACCTGTTCCGATAAATCCAGGTAATGAAGCAGCTATTGCTTGATTTGTCCCAACAAAGTAGCTGGCAGTCTTAGCAAGAAACCCAGAAGCTTCTGCTGCACTAACAAAGCCTGCTTTCATATGCATTGCTGTAAAGACAACACTTGCAACTGCAACCGGAAATAATGCTGTTCTTAACTTATTATCCTTAATATACTGACCAAGCCCACCAGCAGCACCTGTAACTCCCCAGTGTCCATTATCAGGTTTTTTATATCCCTCTGAAATAGCGCGAAAAACACTATGTTCTTGTTCGTAATTATATTCTGTTAATGCCATAACTCTACTCCTTAAATAGAATGTTAAAACTTCATTAAGGGCAGTATATAATGAAACAAATTGTCTGTCAAGTAAACTAATTTTTTAATATATCCTTATTCTGTAATTCAGCGCTTCAGCAATGTGTGCTCTTTTTACTTCTTCACTTTTTGCAAGATCTGCAATGGTTCTTGCAACTTTTAATACGCGTGTGTAGCCTCGATTGGAAATGTAATTTTCTTTCAGTACGTATTTTAGCAATTCTAACCCTGCCTGATCTGGTTCAGTAAATTTATTAAATGCTTCACCGCTTACTTCTGAATTGCAACGAATATTTAATTCACTATAGCGCTCAGTTTGAACTTTTCTTGCTGCTATCACTCTTTCTCTTATGATTTTAGTACTTTCTCCCTCCACAGAGATTTCAGGAGAGAGTATGCTAACGTTTGGCATTTCAATGCATATGTCTATTCTATCAAGCAATGGTCCTGATATTTTGTTTTTATAATCTGTGCCACACTTTGGAGCTTTGTTGCACGATCTACTTGCATCCCCCAAGTAACCACATCTGCAGGGGTTCATCGCAGCAATCAGTTGAAAATTTGCAGGGTAGGTTATGTGAGCATTTGCCCTTGCAACGGTAACTTTTCTATCTTCAAGTGGTTGGCGCAGAGAATCAAGCACAAGTCTTGGAAATTCAGGTAGCTCATCAAGGAATAACACGCCATTGTGAGCCATAGTGATTTCTCCAGGTTTTGCATTCTTTCCTCCCCCTATCATTGCTGGCATAGAGCATGAATGATGAGGTTCACGAAAGGGACGAGTTACTTTGAATATTTCATTACCAGTTTTTGTTATGCTGGAAATAATATTAACATCAATCATCTCCTGTTCGGTCAAATCAGGCAGCAATCCTATAAAGCGCTTAGCAAGCATTGATTTTCCAGTACCAGGAGGGCCAACAAGAAGCATATTATGCCCACCTGCTGCTGCAATTTCAGCTGCTCTTTTTGCAACAACTTGGCCTTTGATATCCTTCATATCGGGAACCAATCTTTTTTCTTTGGGTGCATCACTATAATTAAAAATTACTGGCTGAATTAATTGCTCACCCTTAAAGTGTCTGATAATATCAGTTAATTTCTCTATAGCTAGAATTGAAACATTCTTTACCCATGAAGCCTCTACTCCATTTCCCCTTGGGCAAATTACTCCTTTATTTGCCTTTTTTGCATTGATTGCTGTTGGCAGCACTCCTGAA
The DNA here is from genome assembly GCA_003456935.1 of Machilis hrabei. Taxonomy (NCBI): domain Eukaryota; kingdom Metazoa; phylum Arthropoda; class Insecta; order Archaeognatha; family Machilidae; genus Machilis; species Machilis hrabei. Next base: position 10,717 of record KZ881714.1, read on the forward strand.
ACTGGAATAACTCTGCCATCAAGAGCCAGTTCACCCATGATTATATAAGACTGAACTTTTTCAACTGGTATCACATTCATTACAACAAGTAGTCCAATAGCAATAGCCAAGTCATAATGACTACCTTCTTTCAGCAAATCCGCAGGGGAGAGATTAACTGTAATTCTTTTTGGAGGTAGTAGTAGATTGATTGAATTTAACGCTGCTCTGATGCGCTCTTTGGATTCCGCAACAGTTTTATCCGGCAATCCAACAATATTGACTGCTAGTACAACATTGCATAATTCTATTATGGCTATTTTGATCAAAATTTGCAAGACTTTTTATGCGGAATACTATATACAAGTGATTGTGATTGATTTCAATTTGATGAATCAACATTCTAATAATATTTTGTTTAGTCTGCCAATCCACTTGATCAAGCTTTGACTCAACGCTTGAGGAAAAGTTTTTCAAGCTATCTGTAACAAGGCTCAATTCTTGTTGTAGTTTTTTTTGATCAAGCGTTCTTTCTTTCTCTTCTTCAATTTCTTTCAAATGCTGTTTCATTGTTGTGATTCTTGGTTCAAATTCTTCTTGGCTTATAAACCCTTTAGCATAGCTATCGATAAATTTTTTGATACTTAATCTTAACTTACTTTCTTGCTTTTCACGTNTTTGATTATGTAAAGGTTTTTTGTTCTCTGACAATCTACGTTGATATTCATTTGCAATCCTATCTGGCTCTTTCAAGATACTCTTGACTTCTTCCCATATAACTCCATCTAATATATCAGTGCGTATTGATTTATTATCGCAGATTCTATTGCCATTAAATTTGCTAGAGTTTGTACCAGAGCAACGATAGTAATAATATGTCGACTTTTTATGAACGTGGTTTGTACCACAATAAGTATATTGACAACGTTGACATACCATTAAACCTTGTAATAAATATGTTTCTCTTCTTTGCCGTACTCTTGCTCTTTGTCTATTTTCAGCTAATTGTGTTTGCACTGAATCAAATAAATTTTCATTGATTATTTTTGGTACTGGAATATAAGTCCAGTTCTCTTTATCACTATTAAAGCGACCACTTTTAAGTTTACCACAAGTTCCTTTTTTTGATTTTTTTACTTGTGGTTTTGAGCATGTCCTAGTTTTACCATAAGCTGCTTGTCCTATATAAGCAGGATTTTTTAACATGTTCCAAATAGTGCTCCTTTTCCAATACCTTTTTCCTGTTCGTGTTATTACCGGTATCTTATTCAGTTCATGTACAACTTCTCCTATACTTGCTCTTTCTTGGCCAACCCGACTAAATATTTTACGCACTATATTTGCCTCTTCTTCATCAACCTCAAATTGAGCACTTCCTTCACCTACATGTTTTGCTATGTAGCGATAACCGTAAGGCGCCCTACCCATCACACTTATACACCCAGCTTTGGCCGCATGAAGTTTACCTCTACGGTTTCGTTCCATAATCTTTGCACGTTCATACTCTGCTATTGCTCCCTGAATCTGTAGAAATAAATGGGAATCAGGATTATCATCAAACTTATGATTCAAAAATACTATTTCAGATCCAGCCTTTTTAAACTCTTCGAGTAAGATCATTTGATATGAAAATTTACGTGATAGCCGATCAGGTGAATGAATATATATCTTATCAATCTTACCTTCTACTACTCTATCACGTAAATTTTCTAAGCCAGGACGTTCTAAATTTGATCCACTATAACCATTATCGACAAACCTGTGCTCATCTAATAACTCATGTCCATCACTACTAATGCGACGCTCCAGTTCTGCAATCTGACTCTCTATCGTATTCTCCTGTGCCTGTTGTCTTGATGAGACTCTTGCATACAAGCTTACCGTTACCATTTTCTTCTACCTCCTTTATTTTATATTTCAATAATTGTTCATAAGCATCTGCCAAATATGTACCTGCCAACCGACTGGGCTCATAACGGCAATAAATAGTTAAATCCCCTTTTTGCATGTTTTTCTTCCTGTGAATTTTCTGATAGGTTGGGAGAATTCTTATCACCAGCTAAAAGAAAACTTTTACCATTTTAAACTAAACCAATGCGTACCTTATTTAAGAAAGCTATCTAGTTCACACAAATTCTCCCTAATAAATATACAAGATTTGAAAAAATTATGTCCAAAAAATCTTTGCTTGAATTGTCATATTATGTATAATATAGCTTATTTAATATGGTATGAATGTTCATCCAAGTTATGAATTCTGGGAGAGTGATTTAGAAGTTCCGGTTAATCTTTTACTAGATCGCTTTCAAAATTTAGAATTACGTAAACTATGGCTTGATTCTCTTTCTGGTAGACAATTGAGTATCATTTTTCAGCATTGCTTTAAAAATCATTTAAATGGACAGCTTTTTCAAGATGGAGGTTATGATAATAGATCCACTCAACAAAAACGCAAGATACTTACTAGTTACTCTGACTCTCTTTTTAACTATTATCTCATTAGCCACTTTGATCGTACAAAACTTGAGGCTACAGTCAGTGAAGTAGCAAGATTTGCTCTGACTGAGAAGTTAATGAGATCGTATCTGATAAAAAATAATACCAAGTATGATAAAAGATCCTTATTGTTTTTACTATTTCACATAAATTGTGAACTTTTAAAATCTGTTTATCATTTTGATAAAGTGCAGAAGAAAGGTTTCGTATCATTTGCTCTACAGAAATCACCAAGACAAATAAATACTTCATTTAAGGAATTTATGTCACAAGAAGCCGTAGAGCAGATACTTAAGGATGATGACCAGTTGCAGGGTTTTTTCCATCATCAAGATCGAATATATATGTTTGTACGTCGAGGAAGTGACATGGATTTACTGCTTAATTCAAACAAAGTTGTTCATGGTCATAAACCTGAGTGGATGATTTTAGATTTCTCTCTTGATGGCACTCAGGTTAATCTCTGTGCTAAAAATACTAACAAGGCTGTGGAAATAGCAAATAGCATTGTAAGTGGGTATTTTNACTGCGANTGTACTTTTGTAAATATACAAGATAAGAACTTTCCACTACAAGTGCACAAATTTCTTCAAGCATGTATAGAGGGTTCTGATCCTAATATTTGTATATTTGAGTTAAATTTTAAGTCAGATTATTTTAAAAATAGTAATACACATCTTACTTTGAGTGTAAAGCCGTATGATCCTATTGCACCAGAATTACATATTTTAAAGCCATCTATTGGCAACATACTACAATCTATTCAATCAGCTAAAGTAATGTTCCAAAACAAAAAGGTAACATTTTCTTTCAAATCAAGTGGGGAAATTTATTATTCAGAGCATCCACTCAATAAAAAAGAAAGAGAGGACCTGAAGAAACATATGGAACAATCTTATGGTCTTAAAATCCTTTCACGAGCAAATTGCTGATCTTTTAAGTTCAAATAGTTCCTGGATTAATCCAAGCCAAAATCATATTAAAGCAGCAAGATACTTATTCGATCTTGGATTGATAAAAATGCAAGAAAGGTATTATATTGTTTGCTCTCGTGAAGAGGATTATCTTGATTGGCCAAATGTAGTTGATCCAAGTTGTAGCAATGAGATTTTTATCGATTCAGACTTTGATGAAGCATGCGATGACGCTATTTGTGAAAACTGTTCTCGTCATATTCTGCCTAACACTTATCAAAAACAGAGATTTCATCTCTTATCCATATACTTAAATACAGAAAAGGTCATAGACTGGTTTGAAACAAAGTTGAATGGTTCAAAACTTATGTGGGAAAAAGTGGAAAAAGGAGTTTATTATATTTGTAATCAAGGCCGTATTGTAAATCTAATAATCCTTGATTTTTGTACTGATGCAATATTTTTAACTATAGATAAACTTAGAGTCCACCCTACAGTTCTCATCACTCTAAAAAAAGATATACCAAATCTATTACTGAATCTATATGTAGTACCAATGGTGAAACTGTTTTGTCAGCTTAAGACTCTAACTGAGATATTCCAAGAGGCAGCTAAAAGAGGAGTACCAAAGGTAGTAGAAAATACTTCTTTGCAAGTTTTACCAGCTTCATATATTTCGCTTAAACGTGTTGAACCAATTNTACCAACAAAGCTTTTGGAGTTACAGGTAGTTAAAGGTATGGTATATGTTAATAGCGTTGAAGTTATAAATAAAAAAGCTGTGTCATGTCTTAATATTTTTCGAATATTGTTCAGGCAATTTTTACATGACTGCGAGAAAGAGCTGCCACCTGAAAAACATACGCTTCTCAACATTAATCAGTTAGAAAAATATTTAGGACTTAGTTTAGAAGCAGACTTAGAACAGCAAATCAGAAAACCATTAAATAAAATGCAAAGAACAATCAAAGCTATACTTGCTGAGAAATTAGGATTAAGTATTGAACGCGATGATGTAATACAAACCCTTGGTTGGCAAAGATCATCACATGGTTATCGTATTAACCCTTTTACTTTGACTATAAAAAAATAGAATTTCCTGATTTTAAAAATTTTCAGCTCCATGAGTAAATTTTCCCACTCCACGTGCAAATGGTCCTGTTTTAATATCAAGCCATTTATCCTCTTTTGAACCATTAGCCATTCCTTTAACTATTTGCTTTGCCTGTAAAAGCTCTTGCACTATACGCTCTAGTCTATCCCTTCCCATACTATGAAAAACTTCAGGCAATCTATGTCGTTGTTTATGTATTCCTGCACTTCCTGTGTGAGTAAATGGATGTCCTGAAATAGCAGCTCGCGCAATTGAATCAATAAGATATATTTTAAGATCCTTATCACTAGTATTTTGAGCTTTTAATTGTTCAGTGATGTCTTCTAATAGCCCTGTTTCTTCATTTCTCAGATAAGTACGTACAGTACGATCAGCCAGGCCATTTGCCTTAACAACAGCTCCATAAAATAGTGCATTTTGTCTTGGGATTTTTCCAATTGACCTAAAAATCATCGGTTTAGTTATATCCTCAACAGGCCAAAAAGCAAAAGAACACCTGACTCCATTTACGAGAGCAGAAGTACCTCGAATAGCATCTCGTGCTTGCTC
>KZ881732.1:9439-19471 GCA_003456935.1 Machilis hrabei
ACACGGTCTCTCTCTTCACTCATTCCGAAACCGTTCACACGGTCTCTCTTTCTTCACTCATTTCGAAATCGCTCACACAGTCTTTCTCTTCTCTCATATACTGTACTTAGGGTAGTTTTTACTAAATTATCCTGATGAGTTTTGCTAGTATTATTGTTTAAAATAACATGTTTATATTATTTAACATTAAAATATGTAATGTTTTTGTATGATAAACCAAACTTTTCTGAATTTGCATTGAAATCACACCTCACTGTTGACGAGGTGCGAACACTGAACCTTGGAATTGAAGTGCCGTTATAACGTTCAGTGCGTCAGATTCCAGATCAGTGGGTTGTGAATTTGAATCAGGGTTGTTGAGAGGGACACTTTTAGTATTCGGGATACTAAAAGTGTCCCAATAGTATCCGAGAAAGTATCCCGGGATAGTACCGTATTCACGTAGTTTACCAGAAATCTAGCAGACGTGTCANTCTGTCCTATAAGAAAAGCTTGATTAGGTATTAGTTAACGGAGACGCCGTAAGATGTCTCAGTTGTGACAATCGGAAATGGAAGGCAAGAAAAGTATCCTAAACGTGTCCGGGCTTACTTACTCTGTTTCAATCCTGCATAAGATTTGGAAGTTTATTTTTGACCATTATTCTTCATTGCAAATACAGGGTGTTTCGTAACATGTGGGACCCACTTTAAGAATAGATTCAGGACATAACAGTCAACAACGGAATGAAACTAGAAATTCTAGCTCAGATTGTCGAAAAGATTGGTGAAACGAAAAATTCTACCGTAACATGGAAATAAAGGGATTTCAGGCATGCCGTACGTTTATATGACATTTCATTACCTATTATTTTTAGGTCCTGAATCTGTCCTCCATATTCTGAAACGTCTTGTATAAGTAATGTTTGTTGTCGTGAAATAATTGGATTTCCTTCACTAAAAATGATACGAAACTACGATATATGATTTTTCGATTTGAGCCTTGGTTTATGAGAAAAACGTGATTTCCGAAAAAGCATGTATGACGTTATCGATTGCGTCATATATTGGACAATGGAACGTCTGCAGGGCCTATTACTGAATCCAAACAACAGGTGCGTGGTGTAACGGTAAGATGTCATAGTATTACGCGGGCGATTAAGGTTCGATTCTCTCGGTAGAATAAATTCTTATTTTTTTAATACGTATTTTAATTTAATTATTTTGTGAAACTATAAATATAATTAGACCGATAAAGTTCGGGTGGCTATAAACGACACAAAAATAAGCAATATTTTCCAATAATTATGTCCGCAATTGAGCTGGTTAGGCACAAGAGTAGTTAACTAATTCTTTACATCCAGCTAGTTGATATGTATTACAACATTTAAATAAATTATGTATCATATAAATTACCCAAAATTAGAGAAGGAACATCATATCAGCAATTTTAGTTTNCTGGCCCTGTTTTTGTTGCTTTGTGTTTTGATATAAAAAGTATTGGTAACACTTGCTTTATCACACTGAAGATTGTTGGGAATTGTCAAGCATTTANAATAATTGAACAGTGGAAAAGGCAAGAGTGTTAAGAGTGTTGGCTACCGCCTGTTTTAGCCCAAACTGCCGAATTTATCAAATTATACATATTAGATTTTAATTCGTTTTAGAAAAGTTTACACTAAAATAAACATAACACATTGTTCTGTCTTTCCCGGATTAGTTTCCCTGATTTGTTCAACACAAACCAGAAGTTAAGCTATTTGTCGTCCTGGAGTGAGATTTTTGAGTTGTGCATACCAAAGTGGTGTATGGACGACCGCCAATGCAGTTCAATTAGTTGTTTTGATCGTTCAAAGATAGCGCTAGTGGTNTGTTCCACTCGNATGNANTATGTTAATAAGCAACAACAACTTATAGGCGCTTAGGTGCTTTAGCTTTTCCAGTTTTATTTGTTCATTATTGACTTGTGAACTCAGTATCACAGCGTTTCTGGATTGTTTATCCGAAATTCGTTGTCAAAATGGAAAATTATTCTTTCGATGAACTGACCGATATGCATGTGGAAGCTACATTTCATGGAAGAGAAGCTGCACACTTGTATGAAGAGAGATATCCGCATCATCGTCATCCTCATCATAAAACCTTTGCTTCCATTCATCGTCCCCTGTGAGAAACTGGCAACCTGAAGCGCGGTGATGGTGTTGGTCGTCCAAAAACGGTACGCACTGCAGCGTTTGAAGAAGATATTCTGGACCGTGTAGAGCAAGAACCTTCCACAAGTGTTCGCGCAATTGCACACCACATGAGGGCAGCCAAGTCGACGGTATGGTGTGTTCTCCACGACCAATGTTTCACCCTTACCATGTCCAGTGAGTGCAAGCGATAGGTCTTGCAGACTATCATCCTCGTATCACATTCTGTTGTTGGTTTTTGGTTCGCCGTTTAGCACGGCCTGACTTCAGCAAAAACGTTTTGTTCACGCATGAGGCATGTTTCATTCGGAATGGTTTCTTCAACAGTCATAGCAGCCACATCTGGGACGATGTAAATCCTCATGATACTGCCCTTAGAAAAGACCAACACAAGTTAGCGATAAATATTTGGGTCGGTATGGTGGGGGAACATTTGATTGGTCCGTACTTGCTGCCACCTCGTTTGAATAGTTACACTTATCTCCAGTTCCCGCAACATGTTCTACTAGAACTTTTACAGGATGTCGCTTTGAAAATAGGACGAGCCATGTGGTTCAATATGACGGAGCACCTACACACATCACTTTGGATGTGCGTGAGTATATGGATCAGAAGTTTCCGAACTGTTGGATTGGAAGAGGGTTCCTGTAGATTTGCCTATGTGATCTCCTGATCTTACCGCCTTTGACATTTTTATTTTGGGGGTATGTGAAATCTTTGGTGGACGAATCGTCCTTAAAGGATCCATCAAGTGTCGATAGGACGTTAAACATTACATATCATCATCATCTGGTGTATGAGACTCCTGGATTTGGACAGAGCGATGGCATGAGCTTGTGCAGGCTATTTTGGAAATATTCCATAGGGAACGTGAATTCATGAACCGACTATGCGATCTCTGCATTGAAGTAAATGGAAACCACTTCGAACAACCGCTGTAAGGAATGTAAATGTTCTATTATTATAATACCCAATTCCTCTGACCTTTGTCCAGTCGAAAATTTCTCGAAGCCCAGAAGACCTAGGAAGCTGTAATTTGGAAGACAGGTAGCTTCCAACTCCAAAAGGTGCAGGAATACTTGTTGAACGAAACTTCCCATCGGGGCCCCCCAAATGGTGAGAGGACAAAATAAATATGCAAATGGAGCAGTTCCCATTGTCATATATAGCTGATACGTTGCATCTATGGTCATTAAAAAAAATGGTTGACACAAAATGATGGCCTAAAAACAAAAACAAAAATATACAATGTCGATATTGTGTGCTTAAAAGAGACCCCCCTTTCAAAAAAATCTTAAAAGCATATAAGTTTTTGCTTACCTCTTACCGTTCTCGAGATATCTCTAAATTTTGAAAATTGGAACTTTTGAAAATTCAACTTACCTGAACATGAAACCATATTTCACAATGAAGTATTTTGAAAAATGTTTAAGCTCCAATACTTGGTCAGTTTAATCTGCTCGAGAACATCCCTCTTTAGAGGAAACCTAAAATGTTATCAGTTTTGCGTATTTCTTGCCGTTCTCGAGATATCTCTAAATTTTCAAAATATGACTTTTTCAAAATTTTAAACACTTTAATACTTTGTAAGTTTAAGGTAATTTTATGTGGGTTTCTCGCTTCACTTGATTGCCAGCTAAGCCCTTGACTTTTCAACGGACAAACCAGCTAGTTCAGTAAATAATTTATGTAATAGTTATCAATTAGCTGGAGGTAAACAATTATTCAATTATTTTTTTATTCACTCTTGTGCCAAACCGGCTTAACTTCGGACATATTTATTGGCAAATATTGCTTGTTTTTTTAGTCGTTTATAACCACCAGAAGTTTGTCGATCTCAATATGAAGAAAAACTAATATAATTACATTAAAAATTAATTAAAATACGTATTAAAAACCTATTCTACCGAGATTTTCGAATCCTGATCATCCGCGTGTTAATACGCCATCTTACCGTTACACCACACACACAACTCAGCAATATAAACATTCGATTGACCAATATACTCGTATATATGACACTTTTTCAGAAATCACGTTTTTTCTAATAAACCAAGGCTCAAATCGAAAAACCGAACATCATAGTTTAGTCTTATTTTTAATCAAGGAACTCATCCTCCAAATTTGTCGATGTTATTTTCGGACATCCTGTATATATATATATGTATATACAGGGTGTTTCAAAATTCGTGTGTAAAATTTGAATCACATATTGGGGACAGCCTCAGGAGCAATTCGAGATAGGTAACCCGTGTCCGGAAATGGCTCATTACGGCGCTATGCGCAATTGAAGTTACGCATTTCTGGGAGTATCTCCGGCAACACCGCATCGGCGCTAGTAGCAGGCGAGCCAGCAAATCGACCTCCTAGCATGTCCTGTAAAACGGGCGGGTAGATTTCGATGTGCAGCGTAGCTCAGTGCCTACGCTTTTGCCTCAACCAGTTGTAGCTGGAATCCATCTGAGTTCGAATCCTGGTCGGACTATCTTTTTTCTTAATTCTTGCTTTGTGTCTTTTTTTAGTTAGTGCATATATTTATTTGTTCAATTACTATTCACTCATTTGGAAGGAACTTGAAATCTGTGCCATTCCGAAAAAAGGGAGGGGATGGCTTTAATAAAATTACCGAATGAATAGTAATTGAACAAATAAATTTATGCAAAAATAAAAAAAAAAGACACAAAGCAAGAATAAAAAAGAAAGATATTCCGACCAGGATTCAAACTCAGATCGATCCCAGCTACAACTGGTTGAGGCAAAAGCAAAGGCACTGAGCTACGCCACACATCGAAATTTATCCGTCCGTTTTACAACAGAAGCTGGGAGGTCGATTTGCTGGCTCGCCTGCTGCGAGTGCCGATGCGGTGTTGCCGGAGATACTCCCAGAAATGCGTAACTTCAATTGCGCATAGCGTCGTAATGAGCCATTTCCGCACACGGGTTACTTATCTCGAATTGCTCCTGAGGCTGTCCCCAATATGTGATTCAAATTTTAAACACGAATTTTGATACATCCTGTATATACACACAAGGTATCCGAAAATAATATATATATTCTTAAAGTAGGATTTTTATTACAATATTTTAAATTGAAAAGCGCGTAGTTTACTTATCACTTAAGTGCTTATCAATATTGTAATTAAAAATACGGTTCCTGAACTTCATTAATTCAACAAAACTGATATCAAAGACAATTTCATCTTTGTACTTTTGAGGTTAAGTATTAACAGTTTGGAAATTCGTGGTCCCATGTCAAATGAAAAAATCAATCATGAAACGTTTTAAAGACGTATTTTAATATCTTAAAAAGCAAAGCATAGATGCTATTAAATTATATTTTTTTCGTCTTCATATCGTTTCAAATTAATAAAAGTAAATGACAGAACTAAATCGAGAAATTCGTAGCATCGTAAGGCATTAATTTAAGATTTTATGTACCTCAAATATCGTTTTCGTACATTTTATTTCCTGCCTACTACATAATATGATTTATACGATTTACATGTCATCTAGTGTGACACGAATCTATCGATAATGTCATCTAATAACTGAAGTTGATATTTTCGATATTTTAGTTNAACAGTTTTAAATACCCGTTAATTGACATTTAGAAAATATTGATTTTGATTTAATATTTCGAAAGAGCAAATGCCCTACTATGATAGACGCTTATAGTAAAGGGACGAGACAAAATTGGTGAGGTATATTTTTGCTCCTCTCCTCATAACAGTATACAGATCAGACGTTGCGAGGCAAAGGGGGACAGATTNAATTTATAGGGACCAAAAATATATAAAAAAAAGTTGAAATTTAAATTTGAAATTTAAATTGCTATACCACTTCTGAGTCAAATTGTACAAAATTCACAACAAAATTCCCATCTTAAATGAGACACCCTGGAAATAACAACGGAGTGCATGCTAAACCCTTTTAGTTGCAATGAATGGTTTAATGCTACACAATTTTACGTTTCAATTCAACATCCCAACATTTTCAGTTTCCAAAAGTATAATTTATAGTGGTTCAAATTATTTTTTCTGACATTTTCTTTTAATGACCAAAAAGTATCTGTTTTCAGGTGATATACGTTATGACAAAAACTACAGTAGGTTTTTTAGGTACACGTGTAAGTAGTTTTAGGGGATGTGTATATTTATAGATTTACAGTAATTATAATATTTTTTTAAACTGCCTAAAATTATACTGTAGCTATAAACCTTATCAACATCCCCTCAAAAAAGTTTAGTGACTTCAGATTTTTGGATTAAAAGATATAATAATAAATACTTCATTTAAATAATTTGTTTTTGTTATACTTAGTAAAGTATAGCGTTTTTGTTATTTTGGATAGACAAGTTTAAATACATATTTCTAAATAGTAATTTTTATTTATTAATACAAAATGAAACTATTGATTTTTTCATGTTTTGGATATGAGTTACAATAGATATATTTTTTGTTACTAACAATGTAAGAAAAAATTAAAATAAAGAGTATAGCATCACACTTTTGTCATTTTTATATATAAGGCATAATACATATTTTTAAACACACATTTACTGTTGACAATAAAAATAAATAAAAAAAACAGTATTAAACGCGCCATGTTCATGGAAATAAAAAAAAAAACTTAACAAATTTTGACTATATAAGATAAAAAATGCCTGAATCTCCCGTCCAATAAAATGCAGGGCCTAAATGCGTAATAGGATTGGTTATCTTCTGATGAGTAGCAAGCTAACGAAATGTCGTCTGCGAGTGTATGTTTATATATAAAAACACCTAAACACATATATGTTTCGTAACTATTTCAATACTAGCAATACACCTGAAAGTACTACTCGCCATGCATGTAATTATTTGCCTATTCATATGGAATCGTAAGAAAAATTTATCTTGATGCTAATGGTGTGTAACGTTATGAGCTTGACAATACACTCCGAACTACTTAAAAGGTGCAAACAGCATCGGAAACGACAGCATTAGAAAACTACTGCAGCTGTTTATAAATGAGTCAGGAGTAATTTGCGCAGATGTGTCTGTCTGGCTTTATTATTCTGTTGGTGTGGCTCTTACGGTTTTGGAAACACACCTGTTGCAGACGGCAGAGTGACGTTGCTGGAGCAACAGCTATCTATAAAGGCACTGCGACATAATGTTTTTGGTGTCATGGCGACCAATTGTGTATGGAAAAATGAAGTGTCACCACTGATTACGTTCGCAAACGTGAAACAAATTTATGTAGAGTGAATTTATGTAGATTAATTATGGACCTTATAAACAGAGGCAGATATATTTTAATGTAGCTTTAAAATAGTAATTTTGAAATTTTGTTTGTTATAAATACTTGTGTTTTTTCAATGGCATATCTTACTGTTAAAAATATCGGTATTCTACATATTTTTAGTTACCACGTTTGCTATACAAGAGTATACTATTTTTATTATCAAATGAGTATGATGATGGATACTGTTAAACGTCCTGTCAATGACAGTCACCAACATAAATATCTTACACGAGATTTTCGAATAGACAATCTACCAATTTAGCGTTTGGTGCGTAACCTCCAACCAGACAAGCGAGGGCATCACAGTAAAGAGTATGGAAGGGTTATTGTTGTTTCACATTAAGTTGCTTTCTTTGTTGGATACGTATTGTCATTGACAGTACTAATATCATTTACCACGGGTAGGGTCTAGTACCTACCCAATATATTGTACCAATTCGTAATTGACCTATACTTAGCAAAATTTAAACCAATATGGTTTGGTTGGAACGATGAAAATGCACCTTTTCATCTCAGACGGAATTCAGTTTCCTATCACTTTGACTTAAGTTATTTAATTATAACTGTAATGTGTTACAAAGAACAAAGTATCTGACATCATGCTTGTGAATTTTTTCACGGTACTTCAACAGAACTAATTAAACCATGACTTTTTTTTATTCGTAGCTGAGTAATGCTGACTCATAAATTAATAACTTGCTGTCTGGTTCAGCAACTCAGCTTCGGCAGAATCAATGATTACTTAAGTCAATGATAGTTGACTTTACAAAGGGCTTTCTAGCACAAACTGTAACATATTTGGAGTTTGAGATTTATGTACGAAGCTAAGCTAATCTCAGTGTCTAGTGGCTAGCACAACTACCTTCATATTAAAAAATGGTGGACTGTCAACCATGAAAGCGTCGAAGAGTATAAACAAATACATAAGTAGCATCATGAATTGAATTTAGTTACGTGTATAGTACTCTACGTACGTATGAATTGATAACCTATGAAAATGGGAAAGTATTTTAATCACTTTGGCGGTTTATCTCACCATTGTTAGTACAGCCACTGAAGTAAGAACAAAGGCAATTCCAACAGAACACATCACGACACGATATATATAGAGATTTACATTGTATCCACATAAAGTAATTGGCGTGCGCCTACTGATCCAATTAGTCACAGCCCAACCCGTTTTTTTATGGAAGGAGTTTCTTCTTCGACAGTCCTAACCGACATAACACGTGCTCTGGAGAGATCTTGTTGGACCAGTAGACGTCTCTTCCCCTCTCATGCTACCGATACTTTTCAGTAGTGTTCGCATGGTCCTACCATATGTGTAACCTTGTGATACAAAGTCAAAGACGGAAAGATACGTTGCAATATGTGACCTGGTCTATGAAAAGGGGGTTTACGTGCGAAAACAAGTTATCGATAAAACAGCTTTTAAAGGTAAAAAACTCGTATTCACTCCCTCAAATGTAAACAATACAGTAGACTGGGGCTTTGTGTCTGTTAACTGATGTTCACCATTTGAAAGAGCGTCTCAAACTCTATCCGAATCGGCAAAAAAAGTGGAAAATTGATTTTTGACACCTAAGCAGCCTTTTCATAGACCAGGTCACATATAATGACTGGAGAACACTTTTTCTAACCCTACAGCAATATAAATACTTGTACTTTTTAAGTGAAATTAATTACCACAACCGCCTGCGTAGAGACAATTTTTCGAAAGGAAATTGGAGAGAAAATCTGTGTTGATCAGCGCACTACAGCGGACTGAGAAGTAAAAATAAATGTATACAGTACCAGCATCGATTTTGTCATATCCAAACGAAGCGTAGCGCGAATTTAGTTTCGCTTAAAATGCAAATTTTTGTTCGCGAACCAAAATACACGTCCAACACCAGCGAGCCTAGCGCCGAGCCGAACCTCGTCGCGAACCAAAATACACGTCCAACACCAGCGAGCCGAACCTCGTCNCAAATATCTAACAAGGGAACTATGNGAGTCATCCATCAAGGTGAGATGTAAATCCGGTGATATTCGATAGATAATGTAATGCGAATTCCAATGTATGCAACCAAATATTCAGAATATTGATCCTTGTGGTCCAAATGACCAAAAACTGTTTGTACATTGGAAATATCGAGCAGATAGAAAGAATTAGAAGCTGATGGTTCGGTGGGGTAATGGTAAGGAGTTGGGCTTTAAAGATAAAGATAAAGGGTATCGAGAGGACACGATAATAACTGGTCGAAAACGGGTGCGTCTATTACTCTGATTCGCTGTTACCGTGTGCTGAGTTGCTCCCGAGAACATAGCTGTTCTTTCCCATTAGGTGTTCTTTCAGTACCTGCTACTGTTCGCCCTTGGTAACAGCGAAGTAGCAGCTACGAGCTGAGTGGAGGGCTTGCCAGATTTGTACATGGCAACAGACGTGCAACCATGGGTCAAATAAGAGATAATATGAGTCAGGGACAATGTCAATTAGCCTCACAGCGCATGGTATTCTGTACATTACACTTACACCAGCAGAAGACCTGACCTTACGCCATTGTTATTTAGTAGTCAACAAGAAAAATAGTCT
>KZ881738.1:2268-15256 GCA_003456935.1 Machilis hrabei
ATGAAACTAGGTTATATACGAAGTAATTCATCAGAAAATATAATTTTGAAGGCCAAATGCTCGTACAGATACCCTACAAATTTAAAATGAAGGGTGCAGAGTTAATAANCGTCATAAGATAATACTAATGCAAAACAGTGCTATATGTAACCGACAATAAGTCCGATATTAGTCCAGAAACGTGCATTTTTTTATTAACTCCCTCGCGTACATTATTAAGCCTTCATATTGCACTGATATTTCGCGTAATGTCTTGCTGTACCGGACTGATATCTAATATCGGCAGATGCATTCCGACGGGAAAAAAAAAGTACAACCACACACCAATGTAAAGCATTTCTGTAATTTTAACAAAAAATCAACCAAATTTGTGTACGAGCCCCGGTAGGTTCAATATTTTAACGTACCTCGGATTATACGTCCTCGCTTCGCTCGGACAGATTTAAATCATACAAACTATGGTAATTCTTTCGGACAAGTTAATATTTCCTCCATCCGAACGAAGTGAGGTCGTATAATTCCGAAGTAGGTTAAGATATTTTACGAGNCGGAGTCAAAGTGTTGGACCTGGCGAGGCTCTCTCACAAATNTTGTATATTTTTATGTAAACACCTCTCGTGGTGACGTCACAGAACATGTCAACCTCGTAATGAAATACCAGTGATATCAAAACTGCACAATTTTTACTAATACAATATTTTTGCTCGTGATTTAAGACTATTAAACACCAGCAGTGCACTGTTCTCCGGGATATCAAATATTTGGGAGGATTTGAAACCCTCGGCTCACGCCTCNNGCTTCGATATCCACTCAACGATTTGATATCCCGGAGAACAGTGCACTGCTGGTGTNGATTAATACTGAGCAGATTGTAGTTAGCGATTCTGACAAGGTGGTTGCTCGCTACTTCGAAATAGCTCAAACTATTTGAAGAANAGTGGAAGTNTGTGATGACTAAGAAGGCAGTAAAGATGCAAATGTGTAACGAGCGTAGAAAGTAATTACGCAGTGATCAAAAACCTTCCTGGATTTCGTTACTGCAAACAGGAATAGTGGAATATTTATTGTGCTGGCTTTGTTTTTAGATTGTAACCCATCATAGTTAACCCAAGTAAAGTTGAACCCTTATATTTTCCTTACATCAGACCCAGATCGTAAAACCAAAAATACCTCTTTATAGATACTTGACACTGCTAGTGAGGACCTTTATTTATATTCTGACATGCTTATACAGTTTTACACATAAATTTCCGTTAATATATAATTTATCCTCGCCTGTCCTATAAAAACTGATACCGGTAAATAAAGTAAAAGAATTTGCCTGTAAAGCTTTATGACTAGTTACTGTTTGTTCATTGGCTTTTAATGTATCAGTTCGAGTCATAATTTTTTAATTGCTGTGTAAAGCCATTATCTTCTCCATTAGTATTTACGCACTGCGATAGTTCACCTCGTAATCATGACGGTACACTGACTCAAGTATTTATGAACCTTTAGCGTCAATTTGAGTACTGTAACTTTGCTTTTAATGGATTTTGTTCAACGTTTAAGCATGTTGATACTCAATTTTAATATTTTAGGAAGTTATTTGTTAATTTTCAATACCTATTTTTTCAAAACATGCTTACATCTCTTCCATTTACTAACATTTTAGTCTTAGTAATTTGTTATTAATGTGTTTTTAATTTAATAATTGCACTAGAAACTTACCTTTCAAATTTTCATATCTGACGGTGGTACAGCTTTGTGGATGTACTTAATTATTTAAAGAAATTTCGATGTATTTGTTTAAAGAGTGTATTCTGATACTTCCGGTACACTTGGATCGTAACGTAAAAGACTTTACATTTTTATTAAACAATACGATACGCAAACGGAAATAAATGTTAAATCTAATGTTGACATAATGATTACAACTTACTACATATGTGATGATGTTGTTCAATATTATTTCCATTTAGTAGAAAGCAAGTCATACAAAAACCTATCTTTGCCTTTCCTTACTTTATGTATGGTAATTTGTGACGCCACCGCTACCAGCGCCAGCTGGTGAGAAAACACGGCAGCTGAAGCGACTTTGGGTTTTGGGTGTGGGACAGCAGTTGATTCGATACGGCAGCAGTGACAAGTGTTTTGCGCTATGGCAACCTCAACTGACCTGTAAGTACCCTTATTTTCGTATGACTTGCCTTGTGTGTTTTCAGTGAGCTTCATTCAACAGTCCGTTATTCACAGTTTTAAACAGATGTTTAACGTCGTATTTACTCGTGATGGGTCAATGACGGTGAAAAATATTATGAGAAATGGAGATGAATAGACATCGCAAACATCCAAGCCTTAATCGGGATTCGAACCTTCAACCCGCGACCTATAGCTCGATACAATAGCCACTTGACCAGACTGGCTAGTACGTACTACACATATATACATTTTATATATGTGTACAGGATGGGTGGTGACGAAACGAAATAGCTTTGGAAGTTTAAACCAGAGACCTGTTTGAGTAAAACAAGCCATAAAGATACTAATTTTATTCTCAATGAGTACGAAACTATGAATACTTGCAGTAGATAATGCATCTGTGCGATCGTGAAATTAGCAAAGTTGTTGATGGTTATGCTCCCAGCGAATAGTAGATGTTTTTCTTGCATGGCGTTGTAATAATTCCAGCACGACGGAGCTCCGCCTCATTTTCCCAGTGCAGTGAGAGCGCATCTCAATAGTAGTTTTCCTGTGCATTGGTCCAGTCATGGGGGTGCAGAATACCAAAATATTGATTGGCCATCCAGATCTCTGGACCTTAGCCAATTAGATTATTTTCTATGAGGATGGATNAAAATTCTGCTCTACGAGTGTAAGCTCGAAACACAACTGCCATTTTGGATGTTGCAGCTTTCACCATGGACAAACAAAGCAAAAAAAAAAAACGTGGGATTCAATTAACTCTATTTTGACCAAAAATGTAATAAAGTGTATAAATACATGAAGTTCATAAACAAATATTTTTATTTCATTTGAGTACATTCAAAAACTTCGAAAGTTAAAGCAGTGTTTCTTCGCTAGCCCTTCTTGCATTTTAAAAAAATGTTCTTTTTTCGATGCACCCTAATGCACATACACATATAATTCTCGTCTGCCCATTGCACAGTGTAAAAACTTCTCGGAGAAGATAAGAAAGAGTTGACTTTTTCTACTTGGGTTTTTCTTGTCGCTGAGTTCGAGAGTAATATTTACATTTATTTTTTCCTCCTTTCAGATCAAACCATGTTGCGAAATTAATANTAGCTAGAGCCACAAAAATTGGTATTTAAGGTTTTGGGGCTCATTGAAAAAACAAAACAAAAACTGAACTCTGCTTTTATGCTTAATCATGATCAAACCATGTTGCCAAATTTCGAAAAAATTGTAGCTTGAGTGGCATAAATTGACACAAGAAGTTTGTAGAGTCCAGGAGTTTAAATATAACGTAGGTATCATTTGTTTATAAGTTCCAAAATGACAACATAAATGTTCAGTTATAGTACATTTCACCCTTGTAGTTGCGTCGTCAAGTGCATAACAGAACTTCAAGTAGGGGTGTTCAATAAATCCATAGCAATGTCAACATTTTTGCTCAATATTGATCGATTTATATTTTCTAAACATTGATATTAAAATGTCAAGTTTCGAAAAATATAAAATTTTGGAAAATCGATATCGAGTTTCAATGCTTTTGGACCTTCGAAAAATATCGATAAACTTTCGAAACTTGATATCAATATTTTTTAAACTCGATATCGATGTGTTTCAAAAGTAAAGATCAATATCGTTTCAAGTTCCAAAACCAATAAAACTCGATATCGATATATCGGTCAATTCTTGATATCATATGCTTATCGAAATCGATATTTGGCATTCTATATTGCACAGCCCTACCTATATGTTTCATGCTTTCGTGATGGTCAATTATTTTGAAATATGCTAGGTAAGCAAGACGGGAATGACTGTTGGCAATCTAGCTGGTCGGGACTCCGCCGTAAAGTGCATCCCGCTTTATGATCGCCTGACCGGGCGTCAATAATGATTTGATGGGGAGGAGAAGTCAAGTTATTGCTTTCCCCTTGGGAACGACGAAATCCAGCTGTAGTTTCAAAGGTGGCACACAAAGGACCCGAAATGAGCTTTTTTCAGAGGCCATATTGTATAAAGTGTCATTTTCCAGATTACGTTCAAGAAAACTTAATTATATAGAAATATTTTTCAAAATGGCTCAATTCTATCTTAATTTTTGTAGGTGTATTTTATTTACGTGAACTGCAATTGATATATTCGTTATCGTTCCTCCTTTAATTTTTTTCGCTGAATCTTTTTTTCCTACTTTCATTGTTTTCTTCATTACATATATCTTTCTGTTATCCTTCTTTCATTACTTAATTCCTATCCTACCATCCCCTTGCTCTTCTTTTTACCATCCTACCTTTTTCCCCATTACTCCCTTCCTTTTATTTTNATTTTTTCCTCAGTTTTTCTTTTTTTATTTCTTCGTTCCTACATTTTTTTTACTTTATTCTACCCTTCCTTTTTTCCTGTAGTTCGCCCTTACTGTCTTCCTTTCCTTGCTTCTCTTGCTTTTGTATTTCCTTCTTTCCTTCTCTTTCCTTTGTATTTCCTTCCTTCCTTGCTTCTCTTTCTTTTGTATTTCCTTCTTTCCTTCTCTTTCCTTCGTCTTTCCTTCCTTCCTTCTCTTTCCTTCGTTTTTCCTTCCTTCCATCCATTTTCTTTCTTGCCTTCCTTCTTCTTTTCTTCTTCATTCCTTTTTGTTTTTGCAATCCTTTCTTTCATTGTTCCTACTTTTTTGTATTGCTATACTTTCTTCCATCGTTCCTATCATTTTTCTTCCTGCTATTCTTGTAGCATTTTCCCTTACTTTCTTTCTGTTTGCTTTCGTTCCATTTTTCCTGTATTTCACCCTTACTGNCTTCCTTGCTTCTCTTTCCTTTGTCTTTACTTCCTTGCTTCTCTATCCTTTGTCTTTACTTCCTTGCTTCTCTTTCCTTTGTCTTTACTTCCTTGNCATCATCATCATCAAGACTATATTGATAGGAAATTGATTACCACAGCAGACGGTTAGTAATCAATTTCCACAAATCCTCCCCGGAAACGTAGCAACTCCATAGTGCTTTTCTGTTGTTGCGTAGCTTCCATGGTATAACCAACTTGTGTGACCTTAACTATCAGCTAAAAAGCTGTTTTAAAGTGATAGATTGTATGGAGTGTTTAAGATGTTGCGTTGCTGCAGCAGCGCCATCTGTTGACTAGGAACGAGAACGTCCAAAAACTCAATTAACGGCACGATTATGTCCCTTAAATATTCGGTAACCTTTACTTTATTGGTAGAAAATGAAACTAGCGTATATAATTCATTAGAAAATATATGTTTAGAGGTTAGATGCTTGCACAGATACTTCACAAATTTAAAGTTAAGGGTGCAGAATTTTAGCATCGTCATAAGTCTGTAAGTCCGCTATTAATGCGGTAACTTCCATTTTTTTATGTGAGTAATGAATATAACTATTCTAAAACTATGCATGTGGATATCCAGTCCAAGGGTTTGTATCCGGTAACGCTCAATCTCAAATATTTGGTTGTACATTTGAAATAGCGTATAACCACTATATTATAAAAAGTCTTTGGACACCTCACTGAATTTCCATATTTTGTATTCCCCAATGCGTGTAAGCAGGGACGGAATGTGTTGAATTAGGATGACATGTTGGATTGGTCTGCTGAGAGCCCTATCTCAACCCCATAAAACACCTATGTGACTAATTTTAGTGCCCATTATGATCTCAACCAAAACTACTCTCTACCCAATCATTTTGGCGGACACTTTGCAGGAAGTATCGAGGAATATTTCTGTCGATATTTACTGGAATACGGTAGAAAGTATTTTCACAAGGGCTAGCGCTGTCACTGAACTCAACATTAAGTTAACTACTCGTTAAAATAACTGTTGTTTTAAACTAGAACGAAATAAAGTATAGAGTATATTTTCAGGAAATGTTACTTCGATCATTATTCCATTCAAATCTGCTCATTATTTTGGTAAACATATCTAAAACTCATATTGCCCACAAACCCCGTTTGTCGACTGTTATTGTTAATTCCTCTCAACTTATTTGTTTGGCGATATTAAATAAATGAGTACTTAATAAATAAACTTGAGGGAACATTTTCAAAATATTTCGTAAACAAATATTTGTATTATTGAAATATAACAAATAAAAGGACAATATTCCGGAAGTTATATTCCTATATTTCACTTGCGTACAATAAAAAAAATACTCACAAACCCTAAAAAACTTGGACAAACAAAAATATTTTCTTGCTATTCGTATTTTTATGTTACAATAAGCCTCTTTAAATTCTGGCAACTCTTCTTTTNTTATTGTATTGAAGCTTTATTACTCTGTTTACGAGTTTATTTCAATATTTTTATGTAGCCATAAACTTTCTTTCAATATTTACCTACTTGAAGTTTTTTTTTCTGTTTAGAAATGCATTGTTAACCAACCTAGAAAGATGAAAATACGGTATAATATTAAAACTTGTTATTGAAATTGAACTTTATGGAATTCAAATAAAGTAGATGCTATGACCCTACTTCTATGTTTATGTATACGTACTTGCGTTCCACAATATAATGAAAACATAATATTAAAAATAAATTCAGATATCTGTCTCTCGAAGTTGAAATAAAATTACTGTTATTATGATCTTATACATTATTATTGTTCGTATAACGGATGCAAATTGTAGTGCGTCAACTTGAAACGTGCAAAATTCAGTAATTGAATTATTATTTACCATTTTAACTTGATTTTTAGGACTGGGCTTATACGGATATCATATCCTTCCGTTCATCTGTAAGTAAGATGAACTAAACTATATGGCAACGCACAGGTAGTGTTATCACCTCCTGATTGAAAGGTCTTGGGTTGAAATCCCGGGGCCAACTCCATGTCCTGGGTATACATGCTGGTTCTACAATCGATCGCAACTCGGAATGCTCGGCTAGCTTCTAACGTTCTAGTCAGCGAGAAAGAACAACTCGGTGAAAATCGTATCTACGACAGATTTACACAGAGAGTGGTATTTCCACTTTATATTAACTTTTGTTACTCAGGATCACGCTTATATAGGGTGAACAAAAATAGTGAGGGGATCGGGGATACGAAGCTAGTTGAAAATGTCTAATGATCATATGGCCTAGGAGGCATCGTTTTATAGTACTTAACCCTTTTTTGATAGCTAGTCATTTTCAAGTGTAAACGCTATGGGGACGGGTCAGTAAAACGTTGTTGCCACGCTTCTCTGTTTGGCCCTTGCTCCGGCCAACAAGGGCCAAACAGCGAAGGGTAGCGGCGAGTGGCAACAGCGCTTGGCTGGTCTGATCCCATAGCGTTTACACTTACGCGCACTCGACTTTGATTAGCTATCAAAAGAGGGTTAATTACTAAAAGGTGAGCCAATAAAACGGGCGATTTTAAAATGTTAATATTTTTATTATTTATACATTTGGAAGAGAACTTTTACTACAAAATGACAGTATATTAAATACCATTTAATTTTACCTTAAAACATTTTTAACGTTTGAATACGACATCCTGTAAATGGCCACCATTTCTATTCAGACATTCCTGAAGATGAGGTTTTAAGTTTTCCATCACACGACGTAACATTTCAAGAGGAATAGCGGTAATTTCGTGACGAATGTTTTCTTTAAGTTCGCCAATGTTTCNTGGGAGTGGATTACTGAATACCTTAATCTTCAAATAACCCCAAAAGAAAAAAATCACATGCTGTGAGATCTGGCGATCTCGCAGGCCAAGGAATATCGTCATTACTGGAGATAACGTGGTTTGGAAACAACCGTTTAACTGCATACATTGACAATCTAGTTGTGTGACTGGTCGCCCCATCCTGTTGAAACCACGTTTCTGGACTGATTTCAGGATTTTCCGGTGGATATTGAATTGACGTCGAAATAGCCGTTGTGCAATCACAAAACTGTCGCAATTTTTGTAAAATGCTTTAATCGCAAACGCACGNTCCTTTGTCTTTACTTCCTTGCTTCTCTTTCCTTTGTCTTTACTTCCTTGCTTCTCTTTCCTTTGTCTTTACTTATTTCCTTCTCTTTCCTTTGTCTTTACTTCTTTCCTTCTCTTTCCTTTATATTTCATTACTTCCTTGCTTCTCTTTCCTTTGTATTTCCTTCCTTCGTTCCCTTTCGGGGGTCTTTCCTTCCTTCTCTTTACTTTGTATACCTTCCTTCCTTCCATCCACTTTCTTCCCTGCGTGGCTTCTTATTTCCTTCTTCATTCATTTTTGTTTTTGCAACCCTTTCTTTCATTGTTCCTACTTTTTTACATTGCTATACTTTCTTCCATCGTTCCTATGATTTTCTTTCCTGCTATTCTTATAGCATTTTCCCTCCCTTTCTTTCTTTTTACTTTCCTTCTTTTTTTCCTTCCTTCCTTCCTTCGTTTCGTCCCTCCTTCCCTTTGTAATGATATATATATATCCACGTAAAAAGTGAGAATATCCTTGATCNCTTTTTGCATCAATTAAACTAGCTAAAAAAAACATTTTTTATTTGACATGAAAATATATTGTGAACAATTTGGGTGCGGTAAATTTAAACATGCAAATAAGAAGTTCAGCAAAGAAAGGAGTAACAAATTTTGCTGTACAATGTAGTACTTTTTTGCCTTTTATCTAGCGCAGTATAAATTACATGACTAAAAGTAAGACCCATTTTTACACTCTTTCCTGAAAATCAGAACTGTGTCAGTGATGAAAAGGACGAACGCTTCCATCAGGGAAATTGCCACCATGAAACAGAGCTATCAAGAAAGATGGAACCCACCAACGATCAAGGGCTATTGCTGGTTCGTTAGTTCAGAAAAATCAGTTTTACATGTGAATATGTAATTTCATCTGGTTTTCCAAACCAGTAAAAGCGACTTTTGCCCTGGTGATGTTTTTCTACATCTACATCTTACCCCGCAATCAACTTATAGTCTTTGGCAAGGGGCACATTGCACCAATTCATATACGATTCCATTCCCGAATCACCCGAGGAAAAAAGANCACAGATAAGCGTCCGTTCTACACCTAAGTTCCCTTATCCTATTTACATGATCGTTTCTACCTATATACGTAGCTGATTGCAGCACGTGTTAGCAGTTTAATGACACATCCTATTATCGCGGAGATTTTTGGCTAATGAAACACAATTTAGTTGTTCCAAGATTTCAAACCGACAGGTTGGCCTAGTGGTTAGAGTGCTCGCCTCCTGATCGGGAGGTCCCGGGTTCAAACCCCGGGGCCGGCTCCTAGCCCTGGGNGCAACTCTTCTTTTATTATTGTATTGAAGCTTTAGTGGTTTAATTTTGCCATTCAATCTTTATGTAGCCGGTGGTGTATTCATTTGGATTGAGCACTTAGGGAACCCGTCCTGAAATACTAGATCATACTTCATATACAAACTCGTTCAATTACCTTATACTGTATATTTAGGTCGAGAAGTCGTCCCCGGGATTTGAATAATGGGACCTCCCTATTAGCAGGTGAGCACTCAACTATGAAGCTTACCTACACATTCCCAGTTTTTGTACCCGATACGTTCTGATCAGGAGGCAAAACGCTACCATGAAATAGACCTGTTGGTTTATAATTGACATTCTCTACAATTGGGGGTGCTGAGAATCACAGTGGTTTAAATAAGTCTACCTAAGTTTTCAGGAGAAAGTGTTTTGTGTTTGCGATTCTCAACTGAAAACTGAAATTGTTAAGACTTCTAAACAGATGCCACCACCTGTTGGTGATAATTGGAACTACGAATTACTTCGGTGTGACTTTTAACAGCAGGTGTCTCATTTACAATCTGCTACAGCCTTGCATTACTATGTGTCTCGATTCTCGAGTTGATATACACGGTGTGTGATAAGTCAATGCCTATTGTTAAGTTGGTAATATATAATGTAGAAGCACATTATGAGGAATGAAAGCTAATTCTTTACCATTTATGTTACAAGTAACTGAAAATGGCTCCAGTACTTAGCGTCGAAGAGCGAGCGAAAATTGCAGCAAGGTACGAAGTATGGAAATCAGTTATTCAAGTTCAGCATTGGTGGAGGGCTGAAAATGGAAGAAATGCTACTCTTAACCCCAGAACCATCAACAAATGCCACAGTAAATTAATGTGAACAGGTTCTGTGTTGGATTTGCAACGTTTGGGTCAACGGTCAACGTTAAGATCTAGAGGAAATGTTGCTACTGTCCGGGGTATGTTTGAAAGAAGTCCTAAGAAGTCCATCCGTCAGCCATCCAGAGAAAGACAGTTTTAAAAAGATTTCGATTTCTGTCCCTGGAATCCATATTACGTCCAGCAAATCTTTCCCGAGGACTGTGACCACCGCATGGAGTTTTCAGAAATCATGTTAGGATGGAAAGAAGATAATCCTAATCTNAGAGTTCAGAGATTCTGGTAATTGCTCACCATCTTCTATACTATGTATTTCCCTATACCTAGGTATATTATAATAGAGGACTGGATGTTCGCAGGTAGNTCATTAATGTAAAGTACTAATAACAACGGATCTAATACACTACCTTGTAGGACTCCTGACGTGACCTGGATNGAGTTAGATGTGACTCCATCAATAATTACACGTTGTGATCGATTAGAATGGAAGGACTTTAACCAGTTAAGAATTGAACGATCTATTTTATAAGCCTCTAGCTTGTGTAACAGCCGTAAGTGAGGTACCGCGTCAAATGCATGAGGCAAGGACTGAGGCTTTTTCTACCCTAAAGGTTTTCAAAGTTTGTTAGGATTCCTTATACATTGTACAATTTCTACTANACATTAACGAACCATTTACTACAGCCAAATCAAAGACATAAGCACATATTTTAGATACCTTCTTTTTTTCGCTGTCAATGCGATTCGATAAAACTCAATCAATATGTTCGATTTATGCACGCCTCCTATATGCTTATAATTATATTTATTGATTGCTTGACAATGAATACCAACTTTACCTTTTAAACTTTTGTCATATTGGCAGTTTTTAGTGGTTATATTCTTGGAACAGTACTATCAATAGTGTCCACCCAATTCACAACTATAATCATAATTGCCTCTAATCATAATTGCCCCTGTCTGTCTTTTAATAAAGTTTTGTAATCCTCAACTGGGCATCTTGATATGAATCACGATCTGCATCAGTATCAGAATCTGAATCAGGTGTATTAATGTTTTATATATTTGACGAGCTTTGGAACCACTGGTATGCTATGCATTATCTGCTTTTAGTTCCATATAACATTCCAGCAGGAATGCCTTTATTTTCATTGTGATCAATAGATATGTAATGGAAAATATCTACAATGTTGAACTACGTAATCATTTGGAGGTGGCTATAGCCTATATTGCTGTGTTAGATATCTACATCGATTCAGTGATGTTTCATAATCACATGCATTGGATAATAATAAAACTGAATAAATTTAAAAAAAAATAATAAGTATTCTTTCTTTCGACTCGCCAGCTGATTCAACACAGTCCTACCAGCTCAAACTTTGGCTCTCATGGAGTTCATAAATTGTCTCCCAAATGGCAGCACAACCGTACCTCAATAAAAAGTAATTGTAAAAGTTTGTTTGTGTGGACAACAAAACATTTCAAACTTACATAACCATATGGTTAAAAACCAATAAAGGGCATAAACTTAAAAAAAGTGGCCCAGCTCCCTTATTTGAGATCATATTAGTTNGTAAAAGTTTCGCAGGTGAGGCTGAAAAACCTCTCGAAATGTACTCTAGTTCGCTGGGAGGAAAATATTGGCACACAGTCAATTTATTGAATGAATCGCCTCCACTGCCTTTTCCAGGAGACTCCAAATAGAAGTGGATTTCACTCCGTCTTCGATCCTTCATAGTTACAAAGGAAGGGATGAGAAAAAAAAAGAACATCAAATTCTGTAAACGTACGGGTGCCATCTTCCGAGCTGTACAACTTCATCGTGAACAGTGTTTGTGATACAATCGGCCTCTCTCTGTTATAATGTAATTATTATAAAATATAATTACCATATATTTCTACACACAAGTATTTTTAGGCNCCTTATTATAACCTAAATGTGTTAAATAAGTTCAGAATTTGACTCTGATATGACCACAGTCAAATTCGCTTCCGAGAGAGAGGTAACACGTGTGACTCGTGATCTTTATCATACTTTTAGGTATGTACGCTAGAGTATATCAAAAAAGGGAATTTACTAAAATACGTAACGGCAGATTAGGGTTAGTTAAGCTTTTACAGTCGGTTAAACTAAGTAAAGCTCCGGGGCCTGGTGGTATTCCATCTCTTTTAGCTGAAGATCTCGGACCATTTGTCACAACTCTACACCGGAAGAGTTTATTCCTCGGAAAAATTCCAAACGGCTGGCGGAATGCAAACGTTGTTCCGATCCTGCAAATTACCGACCTGTTTCTCTCGCATCAATTTTCTGTAAGCTGATACAGCACATTATTAGCAGCAATATAATGAAACATTTAGACGGCCAGGGACTACTATTCATGGAACAACATGGATTCCGTAAGGGTTTACCTTGTGAACCTCAGTTACCTTTACTCGTGGAAGAATTTCCCAAAATTGTAGACAGCGGAAAACATATAGATGTCGTATTCTTGGATTTCAGTAAAGCTTTTGACACTGTACCTCACTTACGGCTGTTACACAAACTAGAGGCTTATAAAATAGATCGTTCAATTCTTAACTGGTTACAGTCTTTCCATTCTAATCCATCGCAACGGGGTAATATTGATGGAGTCACATCTAACTCTGTCCAGGTCACGTCAGGAGTCCCACAAGGTAGTGTATTAGGTCCGTTGTTATTTTTCCTTTACATTAATGATCTACCTGAGAACATCCTGTCCT
>KZ881754.1:4496-15420 GCA_003456935.1 Machilis hrabei
TGGCTTAAATACACAAATATATATATTTTATCTTTAGCAAAGATGCCTTTATGGATCACATGCTGACTTAAAGGAATCTCACTCGATCCTCTGCTCACCCTGAGATTGTCTCGACACCATACTGTACACACAATTCAGTGTTTAAATGAAAGACGTTTCAATTTTACCAATAAAATTTGCCACCGTCAGCAGGGATCGAAGCCAGGTCATGTGGAGCCTAAGATCCAGCTCACGTTAGTGATCTTTCCATGACTTCGACCTCTCGGCCTTCTGACCTATACCAAGTCTCAGAGACGAAGTGTATGTTGGCAGCTCCTTAGATATGGGTAGCCAAGGTCTGTCTGAGATGGCCGAGAGGCCAAAGCCATGGAAAGATACATGACCTGAAGCTTAAGTTCCACATATCCTGGCTTCGATCCCTGCTGAGGGCGACAAATTTATCTCGGTAAAATTGAAACATCTTTCATTTAAATAATAGTTTAGAAATGAAGTTTCGATTTAATACAATTCGGTGTTGTTTCTAGCACCAGCAGATTTTTGGAAATGTTCTGTGAATGGCTTTAAGAATTGGACAATAGCTTTAACAATTTGTTTTTAAACTTAATACGGTTTTTCTGTGATCTGGATTTAATTTTTATATTTTTTAAACATACTTCTAGTTAAAAGAGAAAANAAATTACTTTTGTAAGTGCACTTTTTTTTAAGTGTGTGCTTAAAGTGGGTGTATTTTATTTGGATGTGGTGTTTAATCTCGTATTGACACCAGATGGCTTATTTAACAATGATTAATGAAGATGAATGGACAATGATAAACTTCCATGCCTTATGCAAGATTCGAACATACAACCCTCGATCTAGAGATCGGTACTCTAGCCACCAGACCAGACAGGTCAGCTTTTATTTGGAAGTGTTAATATTTTGTGACGTATGTGTGTGTACTAACCCATCGCAATAATTACATCGGAAATGAATAANAGATGAAGTAATATATTCAGACAACAATGACGATTTGTGTTGTTTTATGTTGCATCAACACCTGCTGAATTATTTCACTATGTAGAACAGTACTTGTATTAACTAATGGAGATGAATTGACAATTACAGTCCTCAACATAAAGAGCACTCACAACACCCAGCCTGTATTTTTCAAACAGTGAGCAACAATTCAAAATGGATTAGAAAATAATGAACTTTGGACAATGGGTATTAATAAGCTATGTTGTTTTTTAATCCTGTTATCACCAGAGATACGTCTCCAGTTAGAACACGAGAAAAAAAAAGTATTGTAGTGTTTTGCACATGGTTTCTATGATATGATTATGCAGATGGGGTGTACAGTATTTATTTACAGTTAAAAATCAACAAGTTTAGGTAAGGAGACAGTTGATGTTCTGTACATGTACATTTGGCTATACGAGTGGCTGGTTTTGGAATCATTTTAGTCCCTACCACAAGTTAAGGCAAAGGCTACTCAGTAATAATTTTATTTGTCCATCATTGCAAAATATGGTAGATGTGAGAGATTTCAACAGCAAGAAAATGACAAAATGTATATATGTTTGGGATAAAAGTTGCTCGGATACTTTACTGTCAGAAGTATTTTTATACTGAGCATGTTGATGCAGTAGTACAATTACGTGTTATTTTAAAAATTTGCCCAGTACCACATCACGTAATATAAAACAGAAGAGAAAAATATTTAGATGTAGGAACAGATATGAAAATGGGATTCAGAATAGATAAAACTTCATTTCATTACATCTTAAAAACACCACGACAATATACATTGTCTGTCCCAAAAGTATTGAGACTATTTTTGGCGGGCCAGTCAGAAGGGTTGGGAGATGAATCTAATGGGCCGGGCGGTTGGTGGGGGATGTCAGATATACAATGTGACGCAACTCAGTTGCCTCCGAACCACCGTTCCAGTGTTAGGATCGCCAGCAAAGTGAGAAGCTGTTTTAGTGTCGCGTCACGGTCGAAAATGTAGCGCAGTTTGGAGCAGTCGTACGCAATAAACTTTTGCGTCAAACTCGGTAAATCCGCTATCGACACGCTTGAAATGTTAAAACAAGCCTAAGGGGACGAGACTTTGTCGAAAGCACAAGTGTGCAGGATCCCGAGACCAAAAGACAGTATAGAGTGGCACACTACCGAGTCACCTCGACCAAAGAAGGCCCGAATGGACAAATCAAGAGTGAAATCTATGCTCATTGTCTTTTCTGACTCAAAGGTAGTTGTTCACAAGGAGTTTGTACATCCAGACAGACTGTCAATACAGCATTTTACACGCAGGTGCTCGATCGCTTGGGAAAAAGTCACACGTGTCCGCCCTGAGATCGCAGAAACCTGGTTTCTCCACCACGATAATCTCTGTGAATGCTCCACGAAATTAAAGGAAAACTTTTATTTTGTCTTGCAGGTTCTGGAAAAACGCTGTATTCGATTAGAACTTAAATTTTTAGCTTATAGAGCGACTCCTGTGACATTGTATCATCCTTACAATGCTACGAGTGCAGCATAGATTAGAAAACTTTGTACCTTAATTTTGTACAACAGTGAATTGGGGGCTAGTACCATCCTGGCAATTTTTTCTTCATATTACTGCAGTTTAAAGTAATTTGTACATACACGTAGATTTTGTGTTATTTGTAATTGTGAAAGCTGTATTTTGAGAGGAAAACAAGCTTTTGTGCAAATGCAGAAGCTCAACATAAACATCAAAATAAATACAAAGGTAAAATGAATCAACATGCCAGGAGTTAGCTGCCTTATGAGTTCACTGCCAAAAAGTGGTGATTAGTAGAGGTGAAATCAACTGAAAGTAGGAAGCAAACCACAGGTTAATGAAGGATAGGCGTCTGTTGTACTAACCTAATGAAGATACCGTGTCTTCGGGAAGACGGCCATACTTGCCAGGAATCNGTCAACCTCGTGTTTTCGAATTGTACTGCTAGCTTTGGGAACTGTGTTGTCGATAAGGGATGGTCCTGATTTCTTAATAGTGGATTCCTTCTCCGGCATGGTGATTCATTTGGAGTGGTTTTGATGAGACATTGGAGGCTTGCTTGCAGCAGNTAACTTGCACAACACACCAAAAGACACACGACAGTCACCAACGAACAGTGCTAACAATCGTGAAACCTTATAGTTTATAGGTTATTTATAGTTTTGTATTCCGTAACTTGTACTGTGTTCCTTATTTTTGTATGTTAAGAGATTGTTGGGATAATGTTTTATTGAAGCAGTTTATAGTTGGATTCGCATAGCACATTTAGTGTCCCACATACAATTATTCACTAATAAGAAATTACTATTACATTTTTTTTATCACAATTAGATGATGTAAGTACTATGCTTATAACATATATATGTACAACTGTTTTTCAGTAATCATGTGTTCACAGAGTAATGTATTTACAAAAATATGTACACTTGTTGCACATGATGTGTCCATTAGGTTTTAGTCTTATGAAATAGATTTGTAAAAATGCCTGTAAAAGGTGTTGTATGATGTGCCTTTTCAGCTTCCAAAATCTTTGCTATTCCATCGTACATATCTTTGACAGCTTGGTATTCTGTCACACCAAGACGTCGATGGTTGGAAATGTCATATATGTGTCCTTCAGGTCCAGTGTTTTCTCCTCTGGTTGCNCGTACTTGAAGGTGGTGGTTGAAACATATGTCAATTAGAGTATCCTTTTCCTTTCCAAGTTTTGGTAAATACACAAGAGCCGACGCTCTTATGGTCGATCCGAGGTTAGTCGGGCACGTTGTCAAGAACCCAAGACGAGTATCCTTTGCGAAATTAAGCCTCTCGTCTAATGTTTGTAAAGCCAAAACCAGTCTCCTGTAGACGGCCTCNACATCGGCTCCTTCCTGAAGTGAAATTAGACGTGCATGATCTTCTTCGTTTACCCAAATAATGAAGGACATATCTTCATTAAAATATGCTCCTCTTCCCTCAGGCCAAACTTCTTCGCGCTGTGCAGAACGTGTAAACCGGTCTGGTTCAGAGAATAGAAAGTGGTTTTTCACAAGCTTTTGTTTTGTCCCTTTGTCAAGTTCTTTGATAGAATAGTAAGAACCTTTGAGTTCCCCTGGCATATTTTGAACAGCTTCTGTAAAATCTTGCTCCACCGACTTGTAATCATCTGCAGTCATAATCGGCATCATCGGATAAGGTTCCAAATTCCTTGCAACTCGAATCCGAATTGACAGAACGTGCTTGCCTTCAGGGTCCAAGTTAGGAAACTCTTGAGGGTCTCCATAGTTTGTCGGTGGATGTATGCTGTTAGGGCCAAAAGTCTTTTTTCCTCCATGGCAGTCAGATATTATTGGATTTAATAATTCTGCAAACACTCTGTATGAGTGCCGATCAGGGGCNTACACACCAATGACAGAATCTGCTTGTTTTACGCCAGAACAAATTACATCAGCAAGTGAAGAATCTTGTTGAGTTAGGCGAGTTTTAATCGTATCAAAGATTTGCAGGGTTAGATGTTTTCGCAGCAGTGACTTATTACCAGGAGTGCCGTGCAGCGTTCGAAATGCATTCTCCAGATGATCTACAGTTTTCTCATCTGCAGGTTTAAGGGCTGTGCCGTCCAGATGATTGCCTGTGTAGATATTTGTTTGTTATTTTATTTACTCACTTAAGAATTAATACATATTAAGCTAACTAGTTAGTAATTGGTTCATGATGTCAATAGCATGCATGTTATTGGATAGTTAACCTGTAGTCAATATGGAAGAAAAAATTTGCTTTCAAAAGCAAAGTTAATTATATACACTTACACAGTAACAACTTGGAACTAGCAAGAATAAACACAGCTTGCAGATGCAGAACATGGTTGTTGTGCTAATTTGTAAAATCTTTGATATCTAAAAAATCCTATTATCAGAATTGTACAGAGTTGTGTTTTATGCATGGTGCTACACGGGATAGAATTTAGTTTGTAATTCCATGATAGGCCATAACTATTTTTTGTTATGATCCTGCCCACCACCTGCTATCTTCCCAACTTTAACCCAATTATGCCTCTTATGGTTGTGAAGTGTGAGTAGTATGAAGCATGAATAGATAATCTGATAAATGAGTGTCACAGGTCCTGGGAACGATTCTCAGTAAATAGTTAACATAATCCCTTTAACTATTGAAGAGCTTCTTAATGTCTTGTATTGCCTCAGTTTTAGCATCAGACAAAGCATGTTTCGGGCCAATGCGTTTGATGGAAAAGTGTAAGTAGTAGAATATATAACTGGGAACTTAATACCCATTCAAGTCAACGCTTGAAGAAGTTTTTAATTTGGAAATAAGCCTGACATGAAAATGTATATATATCTGGTAAACCCAAAAAGGATTGAGAAAATTAACATTTTTCATGGCCACATCTAAATAAATTTACTGTGGTTCTCTGTGTAATTATTGATGAGTACAACTCATTGCTGTTCAGTTATACATCAACATCACCAACTGATTATTTATCCAGGAGGTTGCCTTGGCAAAAAGAGAACACATTAAGATGGTCTTCTTAATTTTGTTAANTACAAGCATTCATAACATTTTTGATGAATGAAAATAATNTACTGTAAATGATAAGNTGCTTAATTNAGTAAAATAAGCAAAAATGTNTAGTGACATTTCCATGTGAGGTCTAGTTNAAATGCAGTTGAGAGTTTGGAATGGTGATTTGACTGTCGCTTTCATAATTTTAACTTGCTAATGACTGAATCCCATAATTGAATGCATTTCACAGATTTTAGTTTTTTTAATGTTGCCAGGTTTGCACGTAAGCAGAGTTGAAAGGATAAACATTTTCCGACGCCCAACCAAATTGTAGCTCCATTTAGATTTAAAAGTTCTGTGTTAAATGCTCGCAGAAGTCCTAGTTGTATCTAGAAAAGTGCATATTTCAAACAGTAGTAAAGCAGAAAAATCTTAAAAGCGGATGTCTGTAGCACTGTAACTGTTCCTAACTTTCTTCAGCTTAGCAGTGTTGATTACATAACACTCGTGACAGAAGGAAATTTTAACTTATGTAGGTGGTATTTTTGCTACTGTGACTGATAAAAGTCTAGTGGAGTCCTAGTCCACATCGTAGAGTCACCTCTAGGCGACTAAATTTTGCAACTCACTCAATACATAATTGATGGCAAGTTATTTTACATTGAACATTAAAAGCTGTATCCACAGTCATGATTAATATTTCAGTAAAAGTTGTCCAAAACTAAATGCTCAATCTCCAGTACAACTTTGCTAGGTATTGACATATAAGTACAATTTTAGAAGAATATCAATAATAAAGATTTATCTTGTGAATCGCTCTGGCATACTTTTTCTGTGTGATTTTTAACTCCTCGGTTACTAAATCATTAACTAATTTCAAAACTCGTTCACATTTGTAATTGGCTTAGCAGTCAAACCACCCAAGCCAAACTCACAACTTGTTGAAGTTTAGAAGCCTTAAACTTTACATTTTACTCTACATCTAAAATATTGCACCCGATTTTGAAACTTTCAGGCTTAAAAGTTTAGCTAGATGCATATACCAATGCAATAAAATAGAAATATAAGATTAATCGGAAGCATTCTGTTAGTTGTTTGCTGTATTAATTTTAAGGTGTCTATAAGATGAAATTATTGGTAGCTGCTTTTGTAATGTGTTTTTTGTTTAGCACTTTGGTACCTCAACCCGTGTGATTATCATTTACAAAGTGTATAGTACAAACTTGCACAAAATTTTGAAATACCATTATGATTAATAACAATAAATATACTTACACTCCTGCTCAAAAGTACATCATATTTTGATTTTTTAGACATATATCGGATTAGAATTATGGTATTGTAATGCAATCGTTTTAGAGTGACATTCAGGCATCTATAGTCAGAAGTTAAAGCAAATTAATGATTATTTGCAAAGAGTTAAATTTGTGTGCTAATACATACCTTAAATATGTTTGACATGTGGAAAAGTAGACCCTTAATAATGGCGTTTATCTCCGGCACGGAGATATTTCGCTGTCCCTTTTTACCTGGCATATTTCGGAAATTGCAGTGTCCTTGCACCAAGAAGTTAACACTAGAAGTAAACCCAAGCCCAAGGAGTTCCCGTATTTAAGGGAACTATAATGAGATAGGAAAATTCATGACTCAGAGTGCACAGCATAAGAGTGCCGCAGTTGGAGGAAATGTCAGGGGAGATAAGTCTAACATAGAATCCCAAGATCTTCACAATATATATCTAAATCTCTAAAATATCAAAATATAATATACTTTTGAGCAAGAGTGTAAGAATGTGAATACCTCATTAGAAAGAATGGATTCAAAGAAAGTTAACTTTTATTATACTGCTCATTCTCAAAGGTATTAACATAAATACAAAAGTGTTGTCAGACCTAGTTAAGGTGGATTCCCAGCCATCCAATACGATTGTCAGTGCCACCTGACTTAGGTGCCGAATCAGAGTGTGTATCCAATTTATACCATAATTTTTGGATGATCTTCATCCAATAAGCCTGACCGATTTCCTGACATTAAGATTTTCTGTAATAAAACTGGTCTGATTGGTGCAATATTTCCTTTTGATGTCGAAGTTAATAACTTGTCATTAATGGTAATGACTGTTTATAGTTCTTCAAACCTGCCATCACTGAAGAAAGAGTGGGATATCTTTGCCTTTGTGACTACTGAACACGTTTGGAAATGCGTGAAAAATGGAGGCATGTAAATTAAAAAGTGACAGGAGTTTCATAACCTGTTAATGGAAATAATTTTTTAACACAGTTCAACAAAAAACGAAAGTCCTGGCTTATTCTGCAACCAATAAATGATAACGGAAGACATAATCACAGCAAAATCTCTAGCCAAAGTAGTCATACAGGCGAGGACACAACAAACAATAGGATGACACCANTAACAACATATCAGACTGATCATATTCATCATAGCTTTGGGGATCCAGCTTTAGCCTGTGATCACTGCACTGTATTCCAGATTAACAGGTTGTGCATTGGTTTTGAATGAGTGAAAAAGTTCAGTTTTATTCACATTAATCACCTGAATCAGCCTATTGTCAATATACATTCAATTCGTTACCACATAATTATATAAGTAGTTTTTGCGTTCAGTATAAATAAATAAATGTATGATATTTTTTATATTTTCGTATAAATGGGTTGGAATTTGGCATTTTTCTAACGAAGGAATAATGTCTTCAGAGAGTGTTGAACACAAGCCCTGTGTCATTCTAGTTATCAGAACTGGTTTTTATTCTACTGTGACCTTTGAACTCTGCTCCAGAGGTCAATGAGAAGATGTTGCATCATACCTTTTCTCTGCTAAGTTTTATCACAATGAAAAAAACTGCAAAACAAGTAGATTTTAGTTCATATGAAAGTTAATGGGTTGCTTTACCCTCACACATAGTATGTAGCAGGCCTTCATTTTGGACTAAAAGTATTGCATTCAGAGTTATATTAAAGGTTTCATTTCTTACCTTTGTCGGTTATCATCTTGTCAGCAATTGCAGTAGTTTCGCCAAATTCTCGAAGCAGCTCTCTGTGGCTTAATTCTTGAGGATGCTTAAGATAGTACTCGGCAGTATTGCCTCGCTGTCAAGATAAAAAAGGAAAAGTACTTGACCATGGTTCCCTCAATGTTGGTAACATATATTTAGAGCTATATACATTTTGGATTTTGTTACCTAAAAAGGTTGAACCCCCGATCAGCCTACCGGTCTGGTCTGGTGGCTAGCCTAACGTACTCTAGATCGGAGGTTGTGGCTTCGAATCCCGCATAAGGCACATTAATCAAAATAGGTACTTATTGTAATTGAATACAACACAAAACATCACATAGCATTATCATTATTTTAATCGTTAAATATAGCATTGTTTTTAAGTTTGTGACACTGTTAATAGAGGTTGTTGAAAACCCTTTGAAAGTTAGATGTAACTACTACTTGGTCTTCCTGATCTTATTTTTAGAGAAGCAATCAGATTCTTTTAAATTTTTGAATACACAGAAACACTCATATTGCAGGGTGCATCTTTCTAATGCATATCTTCAAAATCTGATAGTGAAATTTCTGCTGTATTCATAGTAACTTTGTGTTGAATCCAATTTTGCTTGCAAATTTAAAACTACTGTAGCACAATACGCATAATTGTTCAGTAAGTATAAATATGAAATCACAACTATTTATATATACAGGGCGTTTCATACAAGGCGTCCACTATATTTTCCTGGAAAACTAAAAACGATAGAGAGATGGGATAAACAGTATTTACACTAATATACCCTGACAAATCCACATAAAATACTGGCAAAGCTCTTCGAGCTCTCCCAACGGAGATAAGCGTATCTCGGAATTTTCAAATGGTAAGGGGTGTCGAGTACATCGTTGTAAAGGTATCATCAAATGTAGTAACCTTTGTCTGAATAATTTTTTGATATCTTAAACCATTTCAAAATGGCGACCTTAAAACTCAATATGAAGTGGTCTAAGAAATCCCCCACCCAACCACACTAATTTTCACGACACTGAATAATGCATAGTTATCTCTCATGTCCGTAGCATGAGCTCTCCAACGATATATCATGTGGCCCGTTTTGAAAGAGTTAACTGGATAACCTTTATTTTAAAAAAATGTATGAAGGTGGTAATTGCTTGAAATTTTAAAATAGAACAAAGGGCCAAATGATGTGTTGTATAAAAGTACACGCTAAGTCGAGGTATTTCCACTCGCAACGTTTATTTCCATATTGAACCAGTATAAAATAGAGGCATTTCGGTAGGGCCCTACTCATATGCAAACGAGTTTAAAAGCATCCTTTTAATGACAAAGTAACCTCATCGCACACGGAATTGTCTTGTGATCAACTTTAGAAATTAAACGAAATAGCCAGTGTAATGAAATGACATACTGCATTACACATTACAAAATAAAATGAAATGTACATTTGTCTGCATTACCTGTTCACAAATGTTCAATTTGAGCAATTTCTACACACAAAGTATTGAAAGCGTTATTCAGTGTAATCGAAATTGATGTAATTGATTGAGTTTTAAAGTTGCCATTTTGAAANGGTGTAAGATATCAAAATATTCTTCAGANAAAAGTTACTAAATTTGATGATACCTTTACAACGATGNATCACTCAACACCCTTTACCATTTGAAAATTCCGAGATATGCTTATCTCCCCCACTTATCTCCATTGGGAGAGCCCGAAGAGCTAAGCCAGTATTTTATTTGGATTTGTCAGGGTAGATTAGGGCGAATACCGTTTATCCCATCTCTCTATTGTTTTTAGTTTTCCAAGAAAATATAGTGGACGCCTTGCATGAAACACCCTGTATATATATGTATGTGTTGGACATTATCAAATCAAGTTTTGGTCATTGTTTAGTATGAGATATAATCCCAATCATCAAGCAATTAAAGTTGGTCCACATGTCTTTGACAGCATAATCTACTTAAAAATAAACATTAAAGTATGCAAGTGGCAAAATGAATATATAAAGGGTGAGTCATTTAAGTTGACACAAATTAATATCGAAAACAAAGCACTTTACAAAAAAACTGTTCATACAATTTTTTTTTTAAGTGGAAAGAGAACAGTATTATTTACTTTTCGTTTGGTGTACGTTTTCAACGTAGTTTGAACGTCAACTTTTTTTTTTTTTTTAAATAGGAACCTATATTTTTCTTTGCAGAAGTAAAAGCAACTTTTGTCTGAAACATTATTTTATACAAACCGTAGTTTTAAAGTTATTTTAATATTAACGGTGGATTTGGTAATTTTACAAAAGACTCGTTGTAATGATCTCGATATACAGCATTTTGCCAAANAAATTGTTATTTTTGAACGAATAAATGGGTTGAAGTTTTCATGTATTAGCCATAGGATTAACTAA
>QVQU01191278.1:0-17348 GCA_003456935.1 Machilis hrabei
CAGCACACCTTACTTTTCCAACCAGAATACGCTACTGGTTTTAATGCAAAACAATGCTTAGGGTACATATTGATGTTGATTGAGATTTCTGTCGTGTGCAGTGATGATATAAAGAGAGAAGTGGTATCCACTAAGAATTTGAGAGTAGCTGATGGTCGTATAATATCTTGTAGAATTTAAAATGTTGGACGAAAGTGAAAGTTCTAGTGGCAAGCTTTCCTAACCTGTAAGATACATCATCATCAGACTAAAAATAAAGTTGGTAGTCAGCTGGTATATGTTCTAGAAATAAAATAATTCTATATTGGTTTATTTATATGCTTTTGAATGTAATTACTAATAAGCGTGTTTTGTATGTCCATATGTAAATGACTAATTAAAATGTAGACNTANTCTCATGTCAATGTATAATTGATCATACAGAATAAAGCATTATTATTATTTCACAACTCATTTGTGTTGCACTCTGTGATGGTCACAACTGTATTGAGTATAGACAGTATAGAAAGAAGCAGTTTTTCAGAGATGTCGCTTTGTGTTGCGAGCTTGACTCTAGCTTTAGTCACAAGAAATGCGTGTCTCGAGTGCCTCTGCTGAAAGGCGTCAACTCGCCAGGATCGTGTAAAGGGTAAATAGAAGAATATAAAATATTTGGTTTCTTTATCACACTACGGTATTATTGCAGAACCATTCAACAATTTTACGAGGACCAAACCAAATATTTTGTTCTTCTGTCCAGCTGCTTCTGTGCAAAACTATTGCAAAATAATGCTGCATAGTACTCTGGTATCCTCTTGGGTTTCTATTACCACAATAGTTTTCCCACACCTTTTGTACACTTGTACCGTACAGCATGTCAACATGCGGTTTCACACCTTCACGGATTTTGCTACTTGTTTGTTTATCCGCTTGCTGACTTATACCTCTGAATGTTATGTGGCAGCAAATTTGCTGTCGTATATCTATTTTCTAGCAACCCTGCCATCCTATTATGTTAAAGGTCTTTAATCAACACTGCCCAATTTTCTGAGTGTAGAAGGTGATGGTATAATACCTAAGTTATCTTATTTAGAATACAAAATGGTTTTCAGGTTTCGAAGTTACAAACAATTTAGTATTTAAGTTTCAAGAAGGCTACTTGCATGTTTAAAATGCCAGTTAATGATTTTGAAAGTTTTTTTTTAGTCCCGACAAACCTTGAAGCACAAACAATGCTAACTGCTACTACACTTTGGCAACCTTCCTTTGTCTGCAGAACCCCATCAGGCGGAGGTTAGGATAAGCACGATATCTTATTGACATTGCTTTTATCCTTTGAGATTTGTGTGGTTGGTCTGATTGAAAGAAGCAAATCACACATTCAAAATAAATTCCTGAGGTTTTAAACATGTAAGTAGCCTTCTTAAAACTTAAGTGCTTAATCGTGTGTATCTTTGAAACCTTAAAATCATTCATAAGCTAAATAAGAGAAATTAATTGATTCAAGGTCACCTTCCAATTTCAGAGAATTATGAATTGTAAATTAAAGGCCTTATACGTGTTTCTTGTTGCCACTGACAAATTGCTATGCAGATTTTAATTTTTTTATGGAAACAGGTGTAGGTACACATGATGAAAAGAAAATTCTTACCGTACACCATCTATTTTGTCGCATTAATATTTCGTCTAGTTATCCACATCGAGCTTCATCAGAATGTCACTGCCATGTACACGTCGTTAGCAAGGAATCTGACAACGTTTATATACAGTGACATTCTGATAAAGCTCGAGGTGGATAACTCGGCGAAATATTAAGGCTACAAAATAGATGGTGTACGGTAAGAATTTTCTTTTGATTCTTTAAAGTACTCATACTATGAAGATACTTGTTGAGGCTATGGCTCCATGATTAGGAAGCAAAGAAGAAACAACAGGTCTCCTACTTTCTGCCATAAAAGTAATTTTCAATGATTTACTTTCTGTCACCGTTTGTGTTGTCAGGTGACAATTTGTCTTACTAGTTAAGAAAGCATGCCACTGTTATTATTACAGTTTGAATGTGAATCCAACCTTCTCTTCAACACGGCTTTCTGACATTTTCTATCTGCTAAATGTGATGCTTCCCTTGGCTGGTATGTGTTAATTTCTTTTTGTTGTAAAGCAGGTGTGAGAACACTAATTACCTGCAAATATCTTTGTTAGTCTGCCAAGTCATTTGTTGATGTTAGCAAATTCACTAAACATTTGTTGGTGTAGACATTATGATCTTGTAAGTTGATTTACGTTAAGTATCTGAAACAGATTGAGATTTTATGATATTCACATTTATAAATACTACTTTCAACTGGAAACATATACAATAGTCTAGTTTCCATAGCCACTTATAGGTTAATTTGAAGCTTTTATGAAAAAGGGATTAATAAAAGGCACCATTCAGTTAACTTTGTTACATAATAGGTTAATAAACACCAAAATAAATAAAACCTTATTAATGGAACAAAACAATTTTTTTAAGCTCTCAAGTTGAACCAATATATTTAATGGGAAGCTCTTATAACATAACACATGGGACCTGAAGAATAGGTATACAAGGACGTAATTTATCTAAATGCAGGAACAGTCAGGATAGTGACAAAATGTATTTTTAATTACAAACAAGTATTAGCAGTAGTAAAGGGCAAGCAATTTGAGCCCATGCATCAGTACAACTGGCATAAACTGGAACTTAGTGTGGATGGACACATGAAAAACTGGGTGCAAATATGTTTTTCTTATGTTAGGTCATTCAAGTTAGGTAAGATGATTAGCGAAGCCTTATTAAAGAAAATAACATAAAACATGACTGCATTGTGGCTTCTGCGAATGCATCTACTGGGACGTGTTCTG
Organism: Machilis hrabei; assembly: GCA_003456935.1. Taxonomy (NCBI): domain Eukaryota; kingdom Metazoa; phylum Arthropoda; class Insecta; order Archaeognatha; family Machilidae; genus Machilis; species Machilis hrabei. The sequence goes on from QVQU01191278.1 coordinate 2,866, forward strand.
AAACTAGATTTTTCGTAAGATGTTTTGTAGTTAAGTTATTTTATTACCTTTTAAGTGTTTTTGTAACATTTACAAATTTAAATATTGAACCAGGTCATATTTGAATGTTCCTCTTACTTAAAAACTGCTTCAACATATCAAGACATTCATTCACTATGCAAAAATGTACCTTAAGCTGTTGACAGCAGAGTACTCTCTTCTGTATAGCATTATAATGTAGTGCATACATAAACACACAAAAATGGTATTGATGATAGCAGCTACCACCAGAACAATGGTATCACTACAAATATGTTGGCTGTAAGTGGGTATTTTATTTGTTTACCACTGGCTTAGAAGTGAGTCCTTTGGTCTTTATATTCTTTGTAAATGGCTCATTAACTGTTGAACACTGTTTCTGATTTTGCAAAACTTAAATTGATTTCAAGAAATTTTATGAGGCTGAAGTAGTATTATTGCTGAAGCATATTTTGCTATGTGGTTTATCTCAACTGGAACAAAAGGAAGATGAATTGAATATTTGTGTTGCAGTTGTGCATATAAGTGCCCTAACAGTAGTTTCACCTACTATGAATGGGAATATATAAAAAAATGGTGTTGTTCGCGTGCATGAAAAAGTTGTTACATTTTTTTAGAGATTGGGGATGCAAGTATGTGATCAATTTACTGCTGCCTCTGCAGTGTAATGTGCCTCAATTTTCATAAATTAGTATACCGTACTCTTAGCCCCTACCCCAAAAGTGACATACCTAACCAGTTACAAAACAGTAATACATCACCCATATGTTCACAACTTTCTGATGCAACTGTACATCAGTGATGCTATCACCCATTCAAAGTATGTGGAGCTGCTGGTAGGGCAATTGTTTGCAGAACTACAGTGTAAAAATTCTACACATGTTCCAGCTCTTCAGATGAGTTAAACCACATAGAATAAGATGCTTCGATGATCATACTTCTTCACCTTCACTACAATTTCTCTATTTCACATTACATTTTGCAAAATGAGAAACAGTATTCTACTGTAAAGAGCAATCCTCCACAAAGAATATAAAGACCAAAGTACTAACTGCTAAGCAAGTTGTAAACAAACACCATACCCACTTACAGCTGCCATATCTGAAGCGATATTACGTAGCTCTGTGGTGGTAGTTGCATTAGCCAATAAGGGCAAAAATCACAATAAATAAGAAAGATGGGAACTGTTCTTGGCTGCATTTGCACTTTTTTGTTTTGTTTTCACAAAAAATATGAAAGGGAGAGTAGGTTTTGAGAAAAATTATATTGCCTCTCCAAAACACATTCGTATTGAAACTATGACAAATTATCCTCAAATATTTGCACATTAATTATTATACACTAATTATTATTTTCTCCTAACATAGGAATACTTACTAAAGTCCAAAATAGCATTTCACACATTATGAAATATTGAAGACTCAATGTGCAAAGCAAAGAAGATTTTGTTGTTTGTGGGTAATTTTTTACAATAGCGGCACGTGACGAAATGCACCTTTTCCACTGAACTACCAATGATACATGGTTCTGCAACTGTTGTGCACCATTTTCGGAATGCATTACTTATGCTTAAAGTACGATACCCCAACCAACACTCTAACGAGATATCGTGAGCGAATAGGGGTGCTGGGTGGGGTATATAAAGTTGGACCAAATGGCATTCCTACATCGTTGACAATACACAACAGCTGTCAGAACACGTATCAATGGTAGTTCAGTGGACAAGGCTGAATGATTATCATAAGTATAACATATCCCTTAATGTAAATCGTAGAGCACCACGCATAAAAAAAGAAATAAATAAAGCTATCCTGAACGTAACGTAAGCCTAAGTAACTGGTAATTAATTATATAATGAGTGCAACCAGTACAGCACTGCATTCTGTGCTGAAAATGAAATGATTCCTTAAATACAGAGCCTCCGTGAAAATTACTGATTGTCGTAATTCTAACGTATCTGTTAATTTGAAGCGTGGAGCACTCAGAAGGGAAAAAAAAGTAATTAATAAAGGTATCCTGAACCTAACGTAATCGGCTAAAGTACACTATGTTCGGTCAGCTTGATTAAGGCCTGGTTCATAGAAACGTATACGTAGTTGGACGACGGACAGAGAAAGTTGAGTTGTACGTGTAGCTATGGCGTGGTTCATAAAAATGGATAGGTCCGCCGGCCAGCCCAACGGATTCGGAGACGGATTGACCGAGTAGATGAACGTCCTACTTTTTAGATACGTTCTTTCCGTTTTCTTCGATGTCGATGGTCTCTGAAGGAAAGTCAACCGTTGATAGCAAGGGGGTAGGACGCCATAGCGGATATTCCCGAAAATCATTGCAAATTGAACAGTTCCCGAACGGCCATCTGAGTGGCAAGAACGGGCTGTTGTGTGATAGCTTGTAATGGTACNGTAATTCAAGAATTGTATTTTTAAAGGACATCGCAAGATTTATAAGAAANAAATAGGTTGAGAAGGAAGGTAGACGTATATTATTTAAAATCAATTAACAATAAATAAATAACCATATTTAGGAAAAGCGAGAAGGATAACGAAGAAAAAAAATATAGATAAAGAGTGATGTTGGACAAAAAATATGAAAGGGAGAGTAGGTTTTGAGAAAAATTATATTGCCTCTCCAAAACACATTCGTATTGAAACTATGACAAATTATCCTCAAATATTTGCACATTAATTATTATACACTAATTATTATTTTCTCCTAACATAGGAATACTTACTAAAGTCCAAAATAGCATTTCACACATTATGAAATATTGAAGACTCAATGTGCAAAGCAAAGAAGATTTTGTTGTTTGTGGGTAATTTTTTACAATAGCGGCACGTGACAAAATGCACCTTTTCCACTGAACTACCACTGATACATGGTTCTGCAACTGTTGTGCACCATTTTCGGAATGCATTACTTATGCTTAAAGTACGATACCCCAACCAACACTCTAACGAGATATCGTGAGCGAATAGGGGTGCTGGGTGGGGTATATAAAGTTGGACCAAATGGCATTCCTACATCGTTGACAATACACAACAGCTGTCAGAACACGTATCAGTGGCAGTTCAGTGGAAAAGGCTGAATGATTATCATAAGTATAACATATCCGTTAATGTAAATCGTAGAGCACCACGCATAAAAAAAGAAAAAATAAATAAATAAAGCTATCCTGAACGTAACGTAAGCCTAAGTAACTGGTAATTAATTATATAATGAGTGCAACCAGTACAGCACTGCATTCTGTGCTGAAAATGAAATGATTCCTTAAATACAGAGCCTCCGTGAAAATTACTGATTGTCGTAATTCTAACGTATCCGTTAATTTGAAGCGTGGAGCACTCAGAAGGGAAAAAAAAGTAATAAATAAAAGTAATTAATAAAGGTATCCTGAACCTAACGTAATCGGCTAAAGTACACTATGTTCGGTCAGCTTGATTAAGTTAGATAAATTGAACCAGTACAGCATTGTCTTCTCAATCGATTGAGAACTCATTTTTTAATAAATTTTACTATGCTAACCCCCGGCCTTCGGCCGCAAACCTTAACTGGGCCTTTGCTAACACAGTTCTTTTGCTAAAACAGCACTTTCGCTAGACTTTTAATTTAATAATAGGTCTCATTTTTGTGTCAGGCATAACTCAATTTATCAAAGTGACCGAACATAGTGTACTTTACCCCGCAAACCTAGCCGTAACGAAATATTCAGTATATTAAGATTACACCACAAAGTAGCCGACAGTCGTTTTACATTATTGTTGTTTGTAAACAGTACTCGTGATTAAACAATCAACCAAAGTACACACAACACACTCTGTACCAGTACAACCAGCACATACCTGTACCCCTTGTTTATGAAGCAACCACAGTAGGCATACACATCAAACACTGCACCAGTACAACGATCAACGGCCATAACACATACGATGACACAGTCCAAGTAACAACAGAAAGCATTATGGAGTAAATGGAAGTCAATGCACACGTACAGTGAACACAAGAACGTTTAGAAAAATCGAGAAACAGGACGACCAGTGACAGAGCACAAAAGGAAATGACAAAATGTAAGTTGCCATGGAAATGCATGTAACCATAAAAATGAACACCCATTGGCGTACTGGAAACCATATGATGAAGTGACATCATCAAAGTATGGAGGTGGAAAGACGGAATGAAAGAACACACATAGAAGAGATGATGAAATAGAAGAAATACGTGAATATTATGGAAATGAAAAGAAACTATGTATAAAGAAAGTGAGCAGAGTCCGACACAAGGTAGTTGTAGGGTAAGTAAGTGTAGTGTATGGGATGCATATTACTGAAGGTAGAAGAGCAGCACTCATTAGCTGCTCTTGTAAAACTTTAATATGACTGATTCTTATAGTGCAACTTTACTCAGATGAAAAGGTGCCTCCGTTGGAAGTCCGACATTGTTCAGTTTTATTAAATCCTTCAGATCGTGTGACGTGGAGATGGATATTCACGTAGATACCATTGAATCTGATAGTGAAATGTTTATGGTGCTTATTATTAAACCACCAGGATTGTGCATTTTATCTAGAAAATATATTTGTAATTTTTTATGTTGCATGTGCATGATTAGTGAAAATAGTCTGCATATGAGGTTAGCCCTAGGGCTAGTTTTTAAGGCCGTAGGAATGAGAAAATGATTACAGATAGCTTCTAAGTTATTAATTATTGGAAATGTAGTTGTACTTTATTTTCCGGTGGTAGCACCGTCGAAGACGCGCGCAGCGCAAGGCACCATTTCCACATCAACACTTCTGCCCAGGTTTCAAGTTTGTAGATCACTTCCATCGTCGCTGACGTGACTTTATTCATTACCGCCCTGCTTTCCGTTTGCGTTTAGTAATCCGTTTGTTTTGTGCTCTGAAGGTGTTTCAGGGGCTGAAATGCATCGAAGATTTTCAGTACAGTATGGAAACAGTGTTTTGCCAAAACAGAGTTTATACAATTTGATTGAAAAGCAAAAAAATGGTCGCAGAATTGTTATGCATGAAGAAGGAGCCGGACGCCCGTCCACGTCCACAACTGACTACTTCTTCATGCGTAACACTTGTGCCACTATTTTAGAACTTTTCAATCTAATTGTATACATTCCATACTGTCACGACAGCGACAACGAAAGTTATCTAGAAACTTCAAACCTGGGCAGAAGTGTTGATGTGGAAACCGTGCACTTGCGCTGCGTGCGCATTTGACGGTTTTGCCATCAGAAAAAACACACAACTACATTGCCCGTAATTATTAACCTACCTTCGTACTTACGTTCAGTCTGTTTTCATTTGTTTCATTCCATATGCATAAATAAATAACATTCTTGTGCATTTTTTTTTGTTTATACTTCTATGTCAAAAATCCAGTGGCATGTTTAGAGACAGAATAATATTTATACTTACCTGGTTTTAAGTTGTCATCACATTTTTGAAAATCCATCATTTTTATGAAAATGAAAAAGAGAAAACTTAAAAAGAAATCACAAATTAAACGTCAATAATATTTGGTCCATAAATTAATCCGAAAGAAAACCTTGTTTAAATTTCCTTTTATGCTTAACATTAATAGGCCCTTCATACAGTGGCAATATGTAGTACATTATATCAACTCAATTAATGCTTTTGTGTGTAGTAGATTGTAAATATTTATTCATAAATTATTAAATTTAACAATAGCTTCGTGAAGATCAAAATTATCAGTTTTATTTTTTTTAAAGTAATTTTCACAAGGAGATTATGTGTGACTAGACGATTGTGTTTCGTGTTAACCTACTTAAGTGGATTAGTTTAATAATAACAGGATTACGTTTTTTGATTAATTAATATGAATAGACAATCAGGAACATGAAGAAGAAATGTTTTGACAACACCCAATTTGTTTTTTCGACAAGTGATCGATCAATCAAAATGCCCACTTAAGTCAGCTACAGTGACAAGCGCACAGGTTTTTACTACTTCCCTGGTTGTAGCCAATATTTGGAATGGTGTGATAAATCTACAAGTCCTTTCCTCCGAGAAGATGCTGTAGCTCTGCATCCTAATGAATGCAAGAAAATGTTCGGTTTTAATTTGTATTGTCCAAATATTAAATGGTGCAGGTGGAAAAGAAAATTAAAGTTTTTAAATATCATATGAAGCTCAATTCAAAAACTATCATGGCGACGATTGTATTACGATTTTAGCTTCTAAGTATACTGGCACTCGCAATGCTAAAATAAAAAATACACATTTTTTTTCATTCTACTTAAGTGTAATTATGGTTTTTCAATATAAAAGAAATCCATATTTAGATTTTAACCAGAACTTGTTACACACACGACATTTCTAAAGTTAATTTTTTAAAGATCTTTTGCATTGTTAAAAGAAAAGGCAGTGTTTTTAAACAAAAGTCAGGATGTGAATTTTATTTTGATTTCTACACCACTATTATTTTTAATTACCTAATTTATCAGAATCACTCTTAAGGGTTACAAATAGTTTGCTAAGTTACATTTGTGTTTGTTTACAGGTAAACACAATTATGGACCTAGAAAATGAGGTGAAGTATAATTTAAAAAGTGTGAAGATTGAACCAATGTCAGGACAACAGGTTCAAGAGTTAGATGCTTTATGGGATACTAAGGCAAAGGACACAAGTATAGATATAAATCTTGTACATGTGAAGAGTGAGGTCCAACTTAAAAATGAAGGTGATTTGGGGCAGGATTGTGGAAACAGTGATGACCCACTGATTAAAACTGAACATCAAGTAGATGGTAAGTATTGATTCAAATCATTTTAATTGCAAAATACTGATGGGAGAGTTGGGGAGATTGAAGCAATTAAAAAAATACTTAATTTGTTTCTATTAGTTTTGTCATTTTTATTGTTGTAACATAAAATAATCAATTATTGTTAGTAATGCCAGTGCCCATTAGTGGTAAAGTGTGGAAGATGTATTGGGCAAGTAACCTTTGTTGCCTGATTGCACATTTACAGAAAGACAATTTTCTAACTCAAAATTCATTAAGAGCAAGTGTAGAATTAATTCAAACTTTAAATATAAGTGACATTAGTGAACTTTTGGTGCAAACTGGTGAAAGATGGGTGACGCACTAGGCAAGCAATAAGCACTGCCAGTTTGCGTGTTTACAGAAAGTACAGTTTGCACCAAAAGTTTACTAACGACTGTTATATTTAAAGTTTGAATGAATTCTGCACTTACTGTTAATGAACTTTGAGGGTGTGTAAATACTTTTTTTGTCTAATAATGACCCTCTGCAGTCAATTACGACTACACCAAAACTGTGTAAGCCAGATTGGCTCACACCCATTACTATAAATAATAAATAGTCAAACAAGCCCTAAAGGCCACAAACTTGACTCAAGACTTTTGAGTCAAGTTTGTGGCGCATAGGGCTTGTTTGACTGACATTTCACTTAACTATACACAGAAACAACTAATGAAAATAACAATAACACAACAACACAAATGACGACACTTACTTTGTGCAGCAGACTGATCCCTAAGCATTCCAAAAGACCGCTAATATACTGAACTCTTAATCTAATTAAAATAATATAAATTATTGGTTTGGTCTAGTGCTCCCTATTATACGTTTAAACGTATATACGGATATACGTATAATTACCGAATCCGTTTTTTTATACGTATCGGCGGTTATACGTATTCTTACGATACGTTTAAACGGATATACGGAACCGGATCCGTNTTATAAATATACGTATTTCAAAACGGCGTATTATACGTATATACGTATAACGGTTAAACGTATACCTGAAATACGTATCACGTCGTGAGCACTAGTTTGGTCACGTCTGACTAAAGGGATGCCTAACTCGCCAGATATCGGAAAACGAAACAAAGAATAAAGAACTTCAAATAAGAATGCAAAAACAAGCCTTTTATAACAGAAACTGAAAAGTGATCGTGGTAATATATATTATTGTAAATACAGGAAAACAAATCCACATTGATGAGGGATAAAGACAGGATATTTGGAGTTATTTACAAGAAAAAAAACATTTCTTAGTGATGCATAAGAAAAATAATGCTAATTTATGAATAAAACAACTGTTCTAAGGTTGTGTTACAAACGAAATAACGTTTGATTCCTTTGCAAATAATCAATGTACGTAGATTTTTTAGTTATGATGAGATGAATTGAATAACAGACAGTATGATTAAAAACGATTTAAATACTTGTCCTGGAATATTGTTTTTATACTTAATGTAAATGTGTATCCAAATGTAATTATCTTACGTATTTTATACCAGTTAATGTCAGATTGTACAGAACCATTTCCTGAACTGGTTTAAGATATGTTATTGTGTTTAGNAAAAAGCTTAACTGAATCATAATAAAATGGATATCCACTATCCAATAAACCCCTTCACAATACCCATTCACCTTTAATCTTAATCTTTTGCATGTAGGAATTGCATTGTCAAGTCTGCACACGTAAGTCAAATTATTCATTTAATAACATTTCAAAGTTATCGTTTTTAAAGGACTACATATATATTTGAATAAACAATTGTAAAATCAATCTTGATAGAAGTTCAATAATGTGCAATACTTAATACTGTGATAATGAATAATGCCAATGTATTATTTATTATGAACTTTTGCACAACACATCATTTATTAAAAATAATTACTATTGCCTTATCCATTTGTCTGACCATAAGTCTGGGAAATATTGTTACTCAAGAATGAAAAATAGTTTTTGCTATTGAAAATTGTTTCGTCGGTTAACATATCCTTTATCTTTGATTCACCAATCAAGAAATGTTGGATCAATAAAAGCTCTTGACACCTCTATATTATTTTAAGTCGACCATTATGTTTTGATGTGACATAACATTTCAAAAAGTAGGTGGAACCCCCAACACATTTATAAAAACATGTTTGCATGTAACCTGATAAAATATTGAACTAATAATCTGCAGGTTATTTTTAGTAAAAGTTGATTTGTCTGTTTTAGTAACTGTTTCACGGATAGCTTAAAGAAGTTGAGGTGTGATTTATGGTAGTACATGGTGTGAAAATACTTTTTTGTGTGATACCACTTTCAACCTCTTTGTGCTGTAAATTAATGTTATAAAGCCACCAACTGATGATAAAACACTTGTGCGTCATTTGTTACTAGCATCCTGTGTCACAAAAAGCTGCATGTCCTTAATAAATCAAGTTTTGCATCAAAAGAACATGATCAGGAAAGCTGGTATCATATACATCTTGTCTTACTTGCCTAAAGCAATCATAGTAACTACCACCTTTAAAGTGTTCTCCAACTTAGAATACATTTGCGTCAAATGTAAGTATTAATGTTAACAGGCAGTGCACTGTTATCCAGAATATCAAATAGTTGCACGGATGTCAAAGCTAGAGGCGAAGCAAAAATATTGTACAAATACAAATTCTGCAGCGCTTATATCACTGGTCCGGTGCAGTATGGCATTTTTCAAAATATCATTACAATTTGAAGGTCAAATAACGCTCGCCAGGGATTTAATTATGTGTACACTTTACATTAAAACACTTTTTCCTCATTTTAGCATAAACAAATTTGATGCAGATATTAGTTTCATGCGAATAACACCTGCTTGGTGGAATAACAATGCAACTTAACAATTTTTATTTTCAATTTGATAAATGTCACTTTTCCATTTGTATAGTTAGTTGATTTTATGTGTTCTTTCCAAAATTCAACAAAATACACTTACTTTATTATTATAAAAGAGTGACTTTGAAATGTTTTGTAACCTTAGTACTATAATATTGAGTATTTTATTAAAATTTGATGCATCATTGTCATTCCCAGTGTATGAGCAATGGAATTTTTTTAAGGAAACTTTTCTGTGATTCAACATTTAATACAATAATAAAAATATTTGGTTGCCGTAACAACAAAAACTATACCGCTTTGTGTTTTAAGTTGAACAAAATAAAAAGTGGCCTTTCCAGAGTTAGAAGCAATCGGAGCTTTTGTGTGTCTCATCGTGGAATTGAGTACAATCTGTTCAGTTAATAACTTACACAAGTATAAGATTTAGTTTTCATCGCAGAATAGGTATTTTATATATTACTTGTTACATAATTTATGTCATGAGTTTTTAAAAATCCTTGCATTCTTTCCTCCGTCAGATCGCATGAATTTTGTATTTACACTAGATTTTAGTATAATCTATTGTTTCTTCAGGGCTTCATGAATATGTACAGAAAAGGTTCTCTCCCATTCTGCCTTCTCTCTTTGCTTCTTTCCAAACACTTTACTTCAAAACAAATTTCAAATTTGGTTGTGTTTCCTCTTTCGCAGTCGGTCATTTTCTCAAATATAAACTTTCAAAATGGTTTAAAATAAGTTACTACTTTGTGATATGTAACAATGAGAATGTTTAGTGTTTTGTTAATTCCACCCCATTATTACATATACTTTTGATGTTTCAGATATTTACCTTGGCCTCAATGTAACAAATTATAAAGTCCAGTTGATATTTCTTACAACAAGTTTATTGTTCTTGTATGTTGTATAATACAAAGTACTCTAACATATGGACATTCATAATCAAGGTCACATTTGTATAATAAAAGTTCAATATTGCTCACAGAGTATTGCCATCTTACATTTGATATCTCTACACACATGCTCCACTTGGGTTATGGTATCATAATTTGTAACAATAGAATGACTCGCTGTTTTGCGTGCTGCTAGAATTTCTGTGAGTTGTGGTATAGAAAATAGTTATTGGGGACTTTGTGTGGTGTATAAAGTGCAAATGTGTATGGTTATGTTGTTCAAAAAAACATTCTACAATGGTGACCTGTGACTTTTGTTTTTATGTAATTGTTGTTGAGCAACAGAATGACCGACATTGTATTTCCTTCACTGTGTTTATTAGACAACTTGTAGTTGCAGGATAGATCTCGCCACTGGTGGAAGTCTTGTGAAGCATGAATTTGAGAAACAATAGACTTACCATACAAGAAAACAGCAGTTGTAATCCTTCTGAAAGAGTGCTGCTCACAGAAATTCTTCTAACTTTGTCAACCTTGTGTTTCCACTTTCTGTAGGCGTACTTTGGTGTCACATCATTCACATATCAACTATATTAAGAGGCAACTTGCTTCAGAATTATATTTTTAAAGCACATAGTATATCAGTGTCATCAGTAATATGTGATTTTGCCAAAAAGACTCTTCCAATTATTGTATACTGCTTTACTAGTTATATCCGTTTGATGTTGGCCATTAAATTGNATTCATACATAGCAGTCTAAGAAATAGATCTTAAATATGTTCAAAATTTAGAGTATGTGTTTCCAGAGTACAATAGTACCTTCTCTACAGACTAATTGAGAATGTATTAAGCCAAACTTCAGTAATGTTCATCCTTGTAAACCGCAAACATTAATGAACACACCAAACAGTGACTTTGCTGGAATCATGTAGATGAAATTTTATTATACAGTATGTCATTTTCTAGCCCTCACACTTACACTGCTAAATTTGTCCCTTGTTTTCTGTGAAATTCCCCCCAAAATGAATAACAATACTAATTCTTCTATGTAGTTCCTTTATAATGAGTTTCTGTATATTTAACAATTGAGTTGAATTCCTTTACATTAAAAAAGTTCTAACGGCATGGTTTTGATCTGATTTGTAAAGCAAATGGCAGTTTGTGTCTGTTAAACGTTTTGTTTATTTTCTAGGTATATGTGCAACTGGTGGTGAATTCAGAACAGAAATAATAAACACAATTCATACTGGTGAGACACCTTATAATTGCAGCATATGTACAAAAGGCTTTTCCCTGGCTCGCAGCTTGAAAAGACATATGATGATTCATACAGGTGAGACACCTTATAATTGCAGCATATGTACAAAAGGCTTTTCCTGGTCCGTTGGCTTGAAAAGACATATGATGATCCATACAGGTGAAAAACCTTATAATTGCAGCATATGTACAAAAGGTTTCTCCAGGTCTGGTGACTTGAAAAGACATATGATGATTCATACGGGTGAGAAACCTTACAATTGCAGCATGTGTACAAAAAGCTTTTCCCGGTCTAATGATTTTAAAAACCATATGATGATTCATGCAGGTGATAAACCTTTTAAATGCAACATATGTACAAAAGGCTTTTCCTGGTCTGTTGGCTTGAAAAGACATATGCTGATTCACACAGGTGAGAAACCTTATAAATGCAGCATGTGTACAAAACGTTTTTCCTATTCTGGAAACTTAAATATCCATATGAGGATTCATACAAGTGAGAAACCTTATACATGCAGCATATGTACAAAAAACTTTTCTCAGTCTGGGAGCTTGAAAACCCATATGATCATTCATACAGGTGAGAAACCTTATAAATGCAGCATATGTACAAAGGGCTTTTCCCAGTCTGGGAGCTTGAAAACCCATATGATCATTCATACAGGTGAGAAACCTTATAAATGCAGCATATGCACAAAAGGCTTTTCCGAGTTTAGGGCCTTGAAAATTCATATGTCGACGCATACAGGTGAAAAACTTTATAATTGCAGCATATGTACAAAAGGCTTTTCCCGGTGTAATGATTTGAAAAACCATATGATGATTCATGCAGGTTATAAACCTTATGAATGCATCATATGTACAAAAGGCTTTTCCCAGTTAATTCACTTGAAAAACCATGTGACAATTCATACAGGTGAGAAACCTTATAATTGCAGCATATGTACAAAAGGCTTTATCTGGTCTGTTGACTTGAAAAGACATATGATGATTCATACAGGNGACTTGAAAAGACATATGATGATTCATACAGGTGAGAAACCTTATAATTGCACCGTATGTACAAAGAGCTTTTCCCTGGCTGGCAACTTGAAAAAACATATGATTATTCATACAGGTGAAAAACCTTATAAATGCAGCATGTGTACAAAGGGTTTTTCTCATTCTGGCAGCTTGAAAAAACATATGAAGGTTCATACAGGTGAACAAAATGCATAAACTGTAGCACATATAGAATGGGTGTTTCCTTATTTGGTAACTTGAAAAACCATATGATTGATAATACAATTGAGTATCCCTATAAATGCAGAGCGTGCAGTAGAGGTTTTTCCTCAATCTATTAATTTGAAAATACAATGGGCGATTTACACAAGTGAGGTACTTTTTAAATGCAACATACGAGATCTGTCCAAAAGGAAACAGAACTTTTTCCAAATAATTTTATTTACCTTTTGTACAGCTTAATCAGATATATCACCTTCAAAGTAGTTTCCTCTGCAGTTAATACATTCCTCCCAGCACTTCTTCCACTGTTGGAATGCATTCTGGAATGCCTTTTTTTTTTGTGGAATAGCCTTCAGGTCCCTTAGCAAATTTTCCTTTATCTCTTTGATGGAATGGAAACGGCGTTCTTTCAGGGTGGATTTCAACTTTGGAAAAAAAATTGTGCTGGTGCCAAATCAGACGAATAGGGTGGTAGGTACAACACTTATGTTAGGCTTTACTTGGCTGTAAACTTGAATAAGGAGCGTCTTTTGTACATATGAGGTCTGTCCAAAAGGAAACCGAACTTTCGAAATAGCCCGTAATGAGTCTATGCACGCTTGTCTGCTTATTAGCGCCACGTAGAGGATTTTTCAGACGTAATATGCAGTGTATTGCGTGATTCTACGTTGTTTAGTTTTAGTTTTCAGTCGGCAAGTGTTAAAGTGAAGTAGTGTTTTATTGTTGTGGCGATTTTTTAAAAAGGTTATGTGGAAGAATGCATGAGCCATACACAATGTTACGAGTGGTATCAGTGATTCTAAACAGGCAGAACATCCATTGAAGACGATGAAAACCCTTACCGGTGTCNACATCGAGTGATGACGTTCATGTTGGGGAAGTGCGCGTTGTGATACGGAAAAATCGTCCGTGAAATAGCAGAAGTAGGAATTAGCAAAAGTTCGTGTTATGCAATTTTCACTGAAAAACTGAATATGCATCGGGTGGCTGCTCACAGATGAACAAAAAGGTGCACTAGAATTTAAAAACAATTATTTGAGACTGTATTTTCTTATGCCTTCTGAGAGAAGGTTTATTATTTAAAACCTATCACCCTTTTGGTGTTGAAGAGCTGTTAAACATAACAAATCATCATTATAATATTTTACAGCCGTGAACTCATTAATGGCATTCAGTTTTTGTGTTTTGGGTTTCAGACATTTATGAAACGGTGTCCTGTATTGTCTTTATAATTATATATTTGATCAATATTACACACTTTATTTATTTTAATGTAATTCTAACTACCTTTCCCTTTTTGAGGTATATCGGTACGGGGGACACTGGGCTAACGGAAACTTGTCTAATACCGCTGAAAACTCAATAAACGGACACTGGTCTAATGTCTCTTCTTCATCTGGTTGGAAACTGGTCTAACGGACACTGGGCTAATTGTACC
>KZ881794.1:11645-22076 GCA_003456935.1 Machilis hrabei
GGAGGCAGTCTTGGTCTTAGTTGGTTTGACCGGGCGCTCTGGAACGCGAATTGCAGGTTCGGTTTGAGCAGATCTGCTCGAGATTTTAACGGATGTTTGAGTAGATTTGATACCCGTTGAGACTGATGCTTGAGTCGATTTATTGGTAGTAGATTTAGGTTCAGGCGGAGTTTGAGGCTCCGTTTGGGAGGCAGCTTCTGCANTAAAGCTACCCGTCTGAACATAGTGGTGTATAGTTTCCACTACCCGTCGAAGTTGTTTCTCGATAACAGCGAGAACGATCTTTCGATTAGGTTCTTCCATCCAGAAGTGGTTTACAGCGATTGGAAACAGCGTAATACCATCCGGACGCGAGATCATTCGCTGGGCCATCGAGTCCGTGGATCCCGGTGATGTCGACCTTATGGAAGGCGCGTTGTACTCTCTCACTAGTAGAAGGCATCGTAGAGCTCAGTAAATAGTCCTGTGGATACCAAGTTGGGTCGCCAAAATGTGGCAAAGTGCAAAGTGCAAAGTGATCTCTATCCAGGCCGAACCCTGGCTTATATACCATTTCCCGAACAAAATTAACNTCAAATTCTGCTGTGATGAGCTGCACTATTTTGCTGAGGAGATCTTTAACTGAACTACCCCTTTTGTTAGATTGGGGAGCAGTTTTCGGTGCAGGTTTTGATCTGGATAATTCGGCCGCGTAGTGATGTCCCGCCATCTCTAGACCTTCCTCTCTTAGTCGTTTNGCATCTGCCTCGCTTTCGCAGAAAACGCGGACAANTGTTGTTTGTCGACCAGTGGTTTTTGCTGTGACCCTTACACACTTCTTGACATCGAAGTGTTTGTCGGCGAGGGCCTGCTTGATATCAGAAAGCTTTGTGCGTAAGTTGATTTTTGCTAGTACCGCTGTTGGTGCGAGAGCCACAGTGGGCCGCGGAACGGAGCGTTTTAGTTGGCTTTCGATAGGTGCGGTTCGTTTGGCGGCTGCTATTCCGGTAGTGGAGGCAGNCTTGGTCTTAGTTGGTTTGACCGGTCGCTCTGGAACGCGAGTTGCAGGTTCTGTTTGAGCAGATCTTTCCGTGATTTTAACGGATGTTTGAGTAGATTTTATACCCGTTGAGACTGATGCTTGAGTCGATTTATTGGTAGTAGATTTAGGTTCAGGCGGAGTTTGAGGCTCCGTTTGGGAGGCAGCTTCTGCAACAAAGCTACCTGTCTGAACATAGTGGTGGATAATTTCCACTACCCGTCGAAGTTGTTTCTCGATAACAGCTAGAACAATCTTTCGATTAGGTTCTTCCATCCAGAAGTGGTTTACAGCGATTGGAAACAGCGTAATACCATCCGGACGCGAGATCATTCGCAGCGCCATGAAGTCGTCTGGGCCATCGAGTCCGTGGATCCCGGTGATGTCGACCTTATGGAAGGNGCGTTGTACTTTCTCTCTAGTAGAAGGCATCGTAGAGCNCAGTAGATAGTCCTGTGGATACCAAGTTGGGTCGCCANAAGTACTCAGGGTTAGGAGTCAGCCCTGGGATATANGCCAAAATAGAGCGCTCTAGTGGCTGGGAACGAAAGCGTCCCGAGACCCAGTAAACGGCACGATTATGTAAAATTGTGTGGTAACCTCTACTTTTCTTGCAGACCTATTTGGGNCCATGTTACTGCAACAGTGCATAGCAGATCTAAGCATCGTAGGCCTGCCAATTGGTTGGTTATCCGAAGATGCACAAGAAGCCCGAAACAAAGACGTAAGACGATACCGCAAAAACTTTACTCAAAATAACTCTCGTGAGAAGACTATGAGAGATGTCTTTTATCGCCTTCTAGCATCTTCAGTTCCCTTATTTCCAGTATGCAAGATAACAAATCTGTTGATGGCAAACCGTTGCCACCCGAAGGTTGAAATATTTTACTTCCTACGTCTGCTACTGTTAATAGTAATGTAGATAGCGATATCAAATCAGATGAAAGCGAAGCATGTGATGATGATTTTGAGTTTTATTAATTTTGTTAAATACAAAACGTCATTATTTCGAAGCAAAGTTGTTTTGTATACTGCATTTTCATTTATTAATTCAAAGTTAGCGACCCCGAAAACTCTTGGAAATCACATTTTCCCGTTAATCCGTTCCTTTTTTTTAATAGTTGGTCCGCCATTTTGAATTTTCATTATGATATTCAAATTCAGCGACCTCGAAATCCCTTATATACATATTTCTACATAAATCCATTCCATTTTTATCTATAAAAAAAACCCAAGGAGGAACAAATTCAGTTTGAAAGGACGTTAGGGCTAAGGCCGCTTACCCACTGGTCCAAAGACAACCAACATTGAACAAAACAAGAAAAACTATTTGACGAAGATATTTGCATTATTTTTAAGTTTGAAGATCAACTAAATCTTGTAAAATGTTGANATGTTTTCATANCCGAGCAACTGAAAATGAAGTACTTCAAAGAATGATGTTAACAATTCTCAACAATTAAAACAGATGCCCTATTTTTAAATACTGGAATAAATTACTGTATCTTTTCAAACATTAAAATACTTACCTATTTATGCAAAAGGTATTTAAATCGATTAAAATTAATTCGGAAGTTTAAAAATCACCATCATATTCTTGAAGAAATTAGTTTTCATACTACAAAGTTATAAAGCACAAATAAAGACCATTCATGTTGGTAATTAAAATATAGTTAAAATTTACTTAATTTTATAAATTCATTAAAAGAATTAAACTTTCAACCTTAGCAAAGTTACAGTGGGATTTAAATTTACAGTTTTATTGCCAAAGTTGTCAAATATCGTAGCACCTCAAAGCTCGTAGCACCTCACAGTCATGTTTTTTTCGGGAAGTCCAATCACCTTCGTTTGTTGAGTAAGGGCAGAGAACAATGTTGCCACATCTACTTAGTCNATTGGCTGTTGAAAGTCTTCATCCATTCAAAATATTTAATTTGACTATCATACAACTCTCTCGTAAATGTTATTGTGATAGGTGGGCATAATGACCCAACTAATGTCGACTAAACGTAAAACAATATATAATTATCATATAATATTGGTAACTATTATTTTCATAGTATAAAATGCCATATTCATTACATTTCATATATTTCTGTTTTCTAGATTTTCCTGTACCTCTTCACAATCACAGCATCCAGTAACGATGAACATGAAGCACAGGACGAGGATATTTTCAAAAAAGAAATAAAACTTGATGGAGGTATTGCCTTATTTGGCCCACTAGGAGGTCGTTTCATTAGTAGAGGAGAGTTGAACGTTGATGTTTTGAAGCCACTGGACGAACTTTTTGGTAGACCACTGGCTCTCTTTAGAGGAAGGCGTAAAGGTTTGCTGCGTGGGATTAAAGACAGGCTTGAAGATTAAAGACTAGGTGTTAGATGGGAAAAGAGTGGCTTCAGACCCAGTAAATTGGATTGTGAAGACGTTTACTGAAAGTTTGGCGTTACCTATGAAAGAAACACCCTGTACTAAGTACGCAAGACAGGGATGGTAGACTATGAGGAAAGACACAATAAGTAGTAAATAATGTTCATTAATATTGAATAACATAATGGACTTTGATGCCCGTAATAGTGATCAAAATTACTTTGTGGTACCGTACTCGTGTTTAGGTGCTCAAAACCATTAAAAGGTAACATTAGCGACATACAGTATATCGTAGCTACATGCAGCATATTTGTAATGACAATTGTAACTGATTTTTAGACATTGTGTTAACGATAACGTTATGTTGGTGTGATACTAGTTCGTGTTCAGATAATACAATTTGAAAAACGTGGTTAGCGGTATGTATGTATTAATAAATTACAAACTAAGGTTTCCATGGGGTAGCCATCTTCTTCAGCTTTAATGGTCCGAAAGAAACAACAACATGGAAACGAACACAGTTTNAAAGAAACTAAGGTTAAAAGCAAGGACATTAATGTACTTTCAGAAATGTTACGGTTCAAACCCAAAGAGGTTCATTTTTGGTTAATTGTCATCTTTTTAAATATGTCCTAATTCTAATATGTTTCAAACAAAAATTACTTTGAATAAATTTAAACTGATAACTTTTCATGTCCAGTAAAAAAAAAATGTCGTTTACGTTGTAAAACAAAGCTAGACGTTTCGGTACTGATATACATTACCTTCCGTTAAAGCAGAATGTTAAAAAATTATTAATCAATATTATAAATTACAAGTGCAGAAATGGCAGTTGTTAATAATCGAATTATCTCTAAAAATCAAGACAAGATAGAAAATATGACAAAGTTACCGAGCTGTTATTTGGTAATGGGTATCCAATTAATCTGACTAAAAATATAATGAAAAGGTTGAAAGGTTGATATTCAGTAAATCGCCGTTTCGTGAGAAGGATGTTAATATTTGTATANAAGAGTAATGACTTAGTATTTAGCCCAATTGATAATGATGTTGAGCATTATTTTACGTCGTTCCTACACGAGATGGGTCATTTCGAGGTAATGAACAGTACTTATATCGTGTAATTGAGACGAATGGACTGGACATTCATAAAAATCAAACAAAAATACCGAAAGCTTTTCCTCCATCTCAAAATTATACACAAAGTCCCAAACTACTGTTTAAAACTCGACGGAAAGTGCTACATTCATATGACCAATAACACAAACAATTACAAGAAGGTCAAAACTTTCGCCAAGCGAATAATGAGTTACTGAACTACTTTTCGAACAAGGAAGAAAATGCCTTGTGGACAACCTTCCACGGAATCAGACGGCGTCTATTTCACGACACACCGTCCATTCCATCTGACCGCACCAACTTGTACCGGCCCCTTTGANCCAGAAGCTTGCACTGTACTTCACAAATTTAAATTTAAGGTTGCAAAGCTAAGGTGTCGTCATAAGACTAGTTCAGAACAGGGCTATATTCAAATGACAATATGTTCGAGGATAGTGCGGGGAGGTGCATTGTCATGNTAGCTATGTGTTCAGCGACTGTGAAACTATAAATATAGATACCCAGAGACAAAAGTCACTTGTATCTTTAAAACCATCCAAACTCATTTAGTAATTATCAGCGAGTGAAAATTTAATTTAGCATTAGCAAGTTTTAAAATTCCAAGGGTGCTACTGTCACTAACATCACTGGTTGCAGAAGCTTGAGTTTGAACTTACAATAAACAATACCGTAATAAACATGGGCTTACACTGCTCAGCATCTTTGCACAGTCAAGTTATTTTCCTTGACCGTGCTCTTTTAATCTGCACTTAATGTAACTGCGTAGCTTCACGGGAGGCATAAAACACTCGCCATCAGCCTCACCTCTCATCCTTTTTACCTCCCTCTTCGTTCTTGTTCTATCTTAAGAGACGCCTTTCAACTCCGTTGGAGGTATAGCTTACATTCTTGCCTGGCTCTGACGTGCCTCTTTCCTAACTGCTGCCAGCAGACCTGAGTTACTGTATCAATTCAGCGGATTTTCTGGAGTATTGAGCTTCTTCAGTTAGATATTTAATACTTTGATGTCGTAATATTTTTAGTAGGTTTTACACGTGTGGTACAGTCCTTAATTTGAATTTGCTACGATGAAATAATTTTTTTTTGTAGCTGATTACATAACGTCGTTTAATGCTTTAATTTCTACAAGTTTCAAATGGTGTCTGCAATAGTTTCTTCTCATTAAAAACACTTGCAAGAACAAAACTTAAGTGCAAAAATACTTACGTCTGAGACAATTCATTACTTAACTCANACTTGAGTCTATTTTTGCACTTAAGTTTTTTGTTACCACCCACCCTAGGAGTATGCAATATACGTGGTGTGTCTAAAAAGATTGGTGAATGGTATCAGAAAATAAACAAAACAAAAGATGCAAAAAAAATTACTTTTATTGGCCTTCAAAATAATCACCATCCGCCACAACANACTTTTGCCAATGTTCATAAAGCTTCTGGAAACTGTCAGAAAAGGCCTCTTTAGGAATCGATCACAGAACCACTGCCACACGTTTTCGGATTGCCGACACGTCCGCAAAACGTGCGCCTTTCAGGCGGGGAAACAGATAGAACTCCGCAGGCATCAGATCAGGGGAGTACAGTGGATGATCGAGAACAGGTACGCCGCGCTGAGCCAAGAATTGGCGCACACGGATCGCACAGTGCGCAGGCGCGTTATCGTGTAGCAACATCCACTGTCCAGTCCTGTGCAATTCTGGCCGTTTCCCCCAATTTGTAGCAGAACTTGATGTTCACTCGTTGTTTCATTGCATTGTGACACTACCTCTCACACTGACTACGTTCGACTGCCCACAGCGGGTTTACCCTGACCGCCACGTGTACGCTACGCTAGGTGGCGCTTCTCGACATGTCTCTGGATAGCCATTTGCATGCACGTGCACCTGGCCCATGTTGCCGTTGAGATATCGGACCATTCGCCGAACCTTTTAGACACGCAACGTATATTGTTCATGCGGAAACATCTACGTTGATGAAACAGGCAGGTCCATAACAAGAAGGTTAAAGAACACATGTGTCGGATTATACAGGATACGCCCCTTTTTTATTAATTGAATATCAAACATAATTTACTAATTTTATCTGTAAAGTAGTCGGTGGTACACTATTACAGTAGCAGTTTCATCTGTATATAAACCTGTGTGTTTTCTAATAATAGTACACTTCGAATATTGATTTAGTCTTCATAACTTGGTCTTGATTTCCATTGCAATCCACAATTCAACCTAGAGCTCAGATATACTGTGCTGTAGACTTGTGAGCTATTGTCACTTTGCAGATATGCAAGTAATTATGTATACAGGGTGTTTAATAAGTACATGTAAATATTTCGTGGGTGTAATGTAGAGGTAAAAGTAAGACTAAAACGCCCTTTTACATTTTCTCAGATATTGCTTTATTTCCGAGTTATTCACCAATGTAGATATAANAAAGTCAACACAATTTAACTCACTTTTCCCGGAGTTGTTTATTTTTTGGAACATGTGTTGCCTGGCCTGTTGGACGATGTTCCTCTCGCTACAAGAGCGAACTTATGGTTAATGCACGATGGTGCTCCTGAACATTTCAGCATTATCGCAAGGAATTATCTCAATGCTGCATATCCAAATAAATTATAGGTCGTGCAGGACCATTTGCTTGGCCACCCAGATCGCCGGACATGAAGCCCCTGGATCGTGTGAAGTCACTAGTGTACACTACTTACATTTCCAACATAGCAGTAATACGGCAGCGAATTGAACAAAGCTGTGAAACGGCAAGGAATTACTTGAATGGAGTCTGTTACGTTCAGAAATCACTAAGTCGACGAGCACGCCTCTGTCGTAGACTACAGGAACATCGCTTTGAACACGCATTATGAAAAGTGTACTTAAATTTTCGAAATCCNTNAGAAGTGAGTTAGTCTGTGTTGACTTTGTTATCTCTACATTGGTGAATAACTCGGAAATAAAGCAATATCTGGGAAAATGTAAAAGGATGTTTTAGTCTTATTTTTACCTCTACATTACAGCCACGAAATAGTTGCATGTACTTACGAAACACCCTGTAGTGTATTTTGTTTTGAGGTNGCTCAAAATCACAGTAATTTCTGCAATAAATAATGTTGTTCTTTTATAAATTTATCTTTTATTCTGATCACTCATCTGTGATTATTCTTTAAATTAGTAGACTTTATGTCATCCTGTTACCACTTGCATGCAGTTTGAGTAATGTTACCTAGTATTAGCTTTAAGGTTGCCTCTCCTATTCCCTATCATGTATCATAGGAGATGGTGATTAACTTGACATCTCCCCTAACCATGACACATGTGACACACAAGACTTCATAGAACTGAAGTATTGGCAAAGAGTAGAAAGCCACCCCCACGACCCATTAAAGAAGCTGTGGATACTTATAAAAACCTCGACATTTGAATTGTGAAGATGGATTCTTGTTAACCACAACACGGAAATTGGTGCTTCAAAACCACAAACATTAGAGACAGATACGTAAAGGTAAGATGAGTGATACCCTTGCAGCAAAAATAATGTGATAACACTGATAGGACAGCTATGTACAGTTAACAAACAATACAGCGACTGAAAACGCAACAGCAAAGATGGCGACTTACGTGTGTGACAACCCTGATGAAGGCCATTATATTATGGCTCAAACGNCGATAAGTAGTAACATCCCCAAGCAATGAACAACGGGTTTTCCTTTCATTTGCAAGAGTAACCATCTAATTTGTTTCTAANCAACTGAATCGAGTAATGAGCCAAATGAGATCTCACACACTTAAATCGATGCATCAATATCATATGAAATAGTAATGAATCGACTCAGTTCTCGTTGTTAAGTGTCCCCTCATGCAACTCAACTCAGCTAAGTACCATCACAATGTCCTCTTCTGTATATCCAATTTTAATTACTTTAGCGTTTGGAACAAGGAAAGAATCCCGGCATATTTAATACATACCGGATTTCATTCATGGTTACCTCAGTTAATTTTACTAATGATGTTTCCTTGAATAATTTACATGGATAGCTAAGAAAGTAATGGTCCACTTTTTTTTCTTGGAAACACTTTGTTCAAAATGCATGANATTTACTCACAATATAAATTAATGATTCCTTTACACATGCTATGTTTTCACATACGTAATCCCCATCAACTTGTATGACCTTACGCCCGCGCGAAACAAAGTGCATGCATGCCTTGCCTGTACCAGTTCTTGTCCTGTTCACGTAGTCATGGCCGCACTGCATCATCTTCAAACCTTGTTACGCGCAGATTAAAATCATAGGGAGACAGATCGGGGATATGGGGTTAGGTAGCACAGTCCAACCTAATTTGAGAAATGCTTCCCGAGTTTTTAGACTTCTGCGAGGGCGTGCATTGTCGTGCTGGAGCAACACTTTTGCTGTATTCTTATGAGGTCGAACTCTGCGGAAGCGCTGGTTTTGGTTTGTCAGGGTCTTGATGTACGTGTCAGAATTTATTGTCTCACCTCTTGGCATCACATCCACAATAATCACGTCTGGGTTGGTGGCTGTAGCAGGACGTCCAGATTACCAGAGCGCAGCCGATCATGCAGCTCCGTCTCTCCACTTCCTGAAGGTTTAACTCTCTGAGCCCAGTCACGAACGGTGTTCTTATGACTGCACAACTTCCCTACGCAGCACACAAAAGTTTGTGAATGTTCACAACATTTGTTTTTCTCCGCAAACAAGAACGCATTTACAGCTCGTTGTTTGTAACGCGAATCGTTCACATACGCCATTTCAACAGACTACTACTACAGCGCTATCTTTCGGAATACCTTGCAATTTCGCACACAAATGCGGAAAACGTCAAGTTTGAAGCATGTAAAATTTCACTTTTCTATATTTATTATTAGCTGATAAAAATGTGGGCATTGCTTTCTGAGCAACGTAATAATTACAACTCATGCACTACATAAAGATGAAAACTTAATCTGATGTAATAGGCATTCATTTTGGTAAACACACGTCGCCCACCCATTACAAAATTATAATTATTGGTTTCTGAATGTGTAAGTCAGGCGGTGCTTAAAAATAAAAGACTGGTGATACAAAGCACCATCTGTTACCACACTGCTAACTGTAGACACAACACCACCATCTGCCGGAATACAGGTGCTAGCGTCTGCGTTTACAAGACATTAAAAAGAATATTCCGAATAAAACGCTGTAAAGTTTAAACATCAGTACCAGAATGCTATAACTGCAGGATTAGCAAATAGTAGNCAACCGGTACCTTTCTTTCAATACATTTGTTTATTAGCTTATTTGGGTTCATGATTCCACTTTTCTGATTGCGACTATTTCATACACTTCGCAATGACGCATCAGTATTATGTATTTTCTTGCTCACTCGACACATAACCGGCTCTTTTATAACGTAATCGTATCGACGGTANACCACTTTTAATGTCCCTGTCGGAAAGTGCCTAAGATCGGACTTGAATGTGGAGTGCTTCACAAGCAAATCCATAGGATATTCTTTATAATAAGGGCAAGGGGTCATGCACTCTACCATAAAGCCAAACCTATCGGTACGTGTGTCATATAAACATAAACTTGATGAGGTATCTACTTAACCCGAGTGTATAAGGTTAGCCTACGAGTCTGCAAATTAGGCCCAAGTTCACCCTATTTTGGAATATTATTCACGTATGGGGTGGTGCCCCTAAAACCCATCTCAATCTCCTCATCTCGGTGCAAAGTCAAGCTTTTCGTTTGATCGATAACCCGTCCCTTACNGGTTCTTTACACCCTCTCTCACGCCGTCGTGCNGTCTCTGACCTTTGCCTGTTTTGCTGTTATTTTCACGGTCACGGCTCTACTGAGCTCGCATCTTTAATTCCTCCTGCTACTACCTATGTTCGTAGTACTAGGCAAAGTATATAGTGTCATCCGTACAC
>KZ881797.1:1172-11172 GCA_003456935.1 Machilis hrabei
TTTTTTTTTTAAATAATCCCCCATCAGTCATACAGTGCTCACAAACTAATAGTATTCTCTAAAAATAGCTCATCAGTATGTAAAACACTTCTCGACTCCGGCACCTCCTCTTTCTGTGTATACCTCACACACAACGTCTAGACATCAGGATAGATCATAACACTTACAATATAAAAACGAATACTTACAATACCTTTTATTAACTCGTTATAATTGTCTATCCTATCATTAATATCCTAAATATTACGCAAAAAGTAACAATAAATACAATTATATCGACTGTATAACATCATTCACATAGTGCAGAACATAACTATTAGCATTGGCACCGTAGCATTCCTTGATATTTTCTCTGACCCTCCTTAGTTGCTAAAGGAAAATATTAAGGAGTGATCCTTTATAGTTTTGTAAGAAAAGTTTTGGGGTAGAATCCATATTTTACTTCTAATTGCTGATCATCACAGTCCTCGGAGAACTATCACCTCAAGTGTAAGAAGAGCTAGAATGTGTAAAGAGGACACTTTGAAAATTGTTAATTACATTAACTGTTAAATTCTAAATTCTAATACAAATTAAGCAACGTGCTAATTTATTTCGATAAATTTGATCAACTTAAAATGCCTGTTCCTTCGCTAATATTGAGCTTCAGACATACGTTCGTCAGTCAAATTCGATTTGTAATGACTTCACCAATACGCCCTTAAACTTTGGCAATCGACTGGCGAGACACCCTCTAGACACCAAAGCTACAAAATGAAGCCTAAGTCCGAGTGCATACACATATGCTAGAGTCTTGCTTTTGCAGTAAATGAATCATATATCTGGAACCAAAGGTGATAGATATCTTTAAACCTTCTGTAATTACAATATTTACCAATAAACTCGAAGCATCCCTAAACAGTATTACAAGAAACATAAAATTAGACATGCCAATAGCTTGCCAGCATCTTTTTCGTTGAATTATATAATTATTTACTGAAAGCATATATCATCAAATATAAAATCGAGTAAAATAAGTTTATGTATATGTTTTAGTCAATATCCAAACCAGTCATTTAAGTGATTAAAGTTGCAATACGAATGAACATCAAGGACGTTGCCGTATAGCATATAAAATGTGCACCATGGTGCCTATTTAAGTTCTTTTAGATGCTCACTGTTAATCATTTAGCTGCTGAAATCACCCTATAGCGCTTGGCACAGGCTGTTACGGTAAAATGNAATTCTGACTCCATGCCACATCTTATATTTCTATGTATCACGGCCAGACATTGCATGTGACTGATGTATAAAATGTATTATACAACTACTTTTTGATATATAATTATTTATCTTTAATATTTCAATAAATTAGTTATCTCTACCTTCATTTCGGACTTACTAAGTTTCATCCTTATTGGATGATTTATTCTGGGAACTTCGATTATTTTGTCAAATAATGTATATTCTGAGAGCAAAATATATATTTTATTTAACTGGAATAACTTGACAGCATTTATAACTATATTTCATCAAAAATCATATTTGAAAGTTACTTTATAGAATAATATCCATAGGTTCCTTAGCATATGAAGTGAAGCGTGTAAAATAGTTTAGCAGTGTCGGTCAACCAATACAGTTGATGTGTACAAATTACATGTTTATTACAATTAAACACTCTTTTTTCCGATAGTGCAGCATATATAAGGTAGATTAGATTAACTTGGTGTATATAATGTATCTATAAAAATGACAATAGCTAGAGATAAAGTGACAAGATAATAAACTCTACATATGCAAACTTTTTTCCACTAACCAGCGGTCAATAAAGTTACACNATGAGCCAGTAACCTACAATGCTACGATAGGTGCAAATGGATTAGCTGAAAGATACAAATATGGTATACTAAACCACTGTGCAACAGAAAAATCGTAATTTTAAGCACTGCCATTATGGAAATTAATTCACGCATCCCTGCTAATATGTTATACGTTATATCCCTGTTATATGATAACAGGAATACATGTATTAATCAAGAATTTTGAATAAACGTAAACCATTGAGCACAAGAAGAACAATAAATTACTTGATTCCTTATTAATTTTGTTTTGTACACAACACTTGATCATTAGGCGGTGGTGTGTAATTTAGATAACAGCTAAAGAGTCGTTTATAAGTTTTGGATATTGTATATTTTATCGTGAAGTATGTAACACGTTATATAGATTAAGTCAAATTTTAAGTTGTAAATACTATAATGGTGCGTGGGAAAAGTTGTACAATCCCTTGAATCTTTACTTTTTATGTTAATTTAGCAAACGAGAAGACGATTCCGTACCGTTTGTGCTGCCGTACGCTCTAGTGAAGTTGCTTTATGGCATATGGATAATCCAAATAAAAGAAAAGAGAAAACGAACTACCCAAGACTGAGAAAATCAGTGTGTGTCGGCTTTTCAAGTCGCAACGTGCTTGGAGTTAAGAGAACTGTAAAAAGAGACCAAGAAAAAGGGAACTATTGTCCATGTAGAATTCAGAGCAGCTATTTCGTGTTTCTCGGAACTTTGCCAGAAACGAGGCCAGAAGATATCTAATACTGTACACACAGTTAATTCAAGTGGAAAATGAAACCAAGAAGCGTTCATGTTTACGGAAAACATGGAATTTTACAAGACCTGGGTACTAATANTATTTGTAAAATGCATCATGTATGATGATTATTATAATTATATCATCGCACTACTTATTTAAGAAGTCTAATTCAGCATAGGTATATTTATATATTTGCGATGTGAATGTGATGAAAGATATTCAAGATGTCAGAAATTAGGGAAAAGAAAGCAATAACTCAATCATGAAATAGACCTTGCATGACCTAAATTGTAATAGGATATTAATGCTTAGCTAAGGTTAAAAAAAAACTGCCCAATGTATTAAAGCATTTAAAGTTTCGTTTGTATGAGTGCGCTTCCATAGTTTTATGCATGCATATAGAAATAAATATAACATTTCATTCGCCTTAGACTGGCGAAATTTCGCTGTCATCAAAAAGGAAATAAAACCACTAGAGGTGTATCTACTGGATTACTTCGGCATTACATACAAATGAGAAAATAGACATAAACTTGTAATTTTTTAAAATTTATTTTACTATTTTAAAATCTAAAACATTAAGAATCAAACCATCCTTTACCACGTGAAGGCTACACAAAGGTTCTTTGAGACTACATGAATTTATAAATAACGAAATACGCTAAGGTCGGAACTTGTCAAATATGGCTAATGAATAGCACAAGCATCAGAAACACACAATAATTGCTTAAAACAAATAGTAAAGATACAAGTTGACTGGCATTAGAAATATGTTGAAAAANAGTTAAAAGGGTAAACACATGTTTTCATACATTTTAAAGGNTAATTTTAATACATTTTTTTAAAATGTACCTTTCTCAAGTTCTCGNGCTAAAGTGTTCCAGATAAATGTCCAGGGAAAGAAAGGATCGAACGTANGCGAGCAATGAATGACTCAAATCCAGTTTCACAGCTTCAGTGTCCAAAGAAGGTTAAATAGATCACGTAGAATAAGTACTTCCGGTAATTCAATACTTCTTCACCGTTTGAGATGAATGTAATTTAGGTTTAACTAGTCTTATTCAAAACAGAGCAGTCTGGTGTAATCTAATNTACTATCTAACATACAACGTAAAGAATGTAGCGTAAACATATATGATAAATATGTCTGTGGCAACCGACAGGGGGAAACGAAAACAATAACTTATATATTTAGGAAACTCCCAGTCGATGAAATAAATAAGATTTGCTTTAAATTAAACATGTGTTTTTGTTTGTTTTGTTGGTACACCAATTTGAATATGTATTGTATTATATATAAGTTGTAGGTGATGTTTCTATATAGTTTGACATATGTTAAAAAAAAATGGCGTACATGTTTCACTTTAGTTGTCTCTATGTTTGTCAGTTATTCTGTCACATGACTAGACTCACTTTGACAAAACTTGNCAAAGTATTACACTAGTCAAAAAGAACTTTCAGTTGTTGGGCAAAATAGACTGCCATCTTGAAACAACATGGCATTTTGTTAAAGTTTTGCTAATTTTTCAAAATTGTACACATTATTTTAATTCTGAATTTGTTATGTTTAGCCTAACCTGTTAAGGCCAGCATCTACTACTGCTCAATGAATTTATTTTTACTCATGACTTTACAAACAAACAACAATTTAAAACCTAGTTTGTTAACAGCAGCACCAACTCACTAAGACGGTCAATGGAGTCGTTCTGAGACAAAAATTAACTGTAAGATGTTTAAATGTTAGTAAGAAAATGAGTAAACTTTGGCAGTGATCCCAACCAGGACCTGTGGAACCTACTCTCCAGCTCATGTTAGTGATCTTAACACGCCTTAGCTCTTGGCCGTTTCAGACACGCAAAATTCTGCAATCNACTACCGGAACCGAAAGAGCTGCCAATATGAACTTAGCTACCTGTAGTCCATTTCAAAATTGTGCGTGTCTGAAACGGCCAAGAGCTCTAAGGCATGTAAAGATCGCTAACATAAGCTGGACAATACGTTCAACAGGTCCAGGGTTGAATCCCGGCTAAGGGTGACACATTTTCTCATTAAAATTTGAATANCTTTAAGTAAAATAACCCCCCTTTGTTCTGAGGTATGAAATAGCTATGATAGCCTCAATAGTTCCACGATACTATTTTTTTTAAAGACAATATAGGTACATATGAATTTTTAATTTGGATTGCATGATGATCACATTTGAGTGCTTTAAATCGAATTTTAGCTCATCATCGAACGGTTAAACTTATCTGTACAGTTCAAAGAGTCACTCGGATATTCAACTACCTTCTCTCCAAAAAAGAGTGATAGAGTATAGAATTAACTTCTATTGACATATACAAACACTCAGAGCTAATTTTCTTTTGAGTAAATAAGTATAGTATTTACATAGGTCATGCTTAATTGTATGCTTAAGGTTATTGATTGAACCCAGTTTTTTATAATACAGAAGGGTGTTATAATATTTGAAGTTATCTTGTGTCACATTTGGCTTTTTTCAGTAAAGTCATAGTAAATATGCACTTTGTAAAAGATTTTATAGGGTATGGAAATGAATAATTAGCAATAAAAATACTATAATAATATCTCTGTAAATATTTTAACTGTAGCAAGAAGTCAATATATACATTTTAAATCGGTAACTGTAAAACAACTAAAAAACATTATTCTGACCTACTTCTGCAAATTCCAATGTTGTAGTGGGGCAGTATGACACAAACATTAACTTTTTTATANTTACNTCAACCTTTTTCTTTTACGACCGANACTTTTTTTTATAAGAGGTGCACTATTTTGGGTGTTAGATTAGGTTTTTTGGCCATCTTACAATGTAATTGCTTTTAAATATCCTAAGCTACACTTACGGGAATTTAGAAGTATACGTTTTATAATTATAGGTATTTTTAAAAGTTTATGTGAAAATAAACTATTATATTTGACATAAATTACATGGTGCTTCTAAAAGGACTTTACAACTTTGTAAGCGTATAAAATTTAATTAAGAATACTTACAGAGCTGGTTCTGGTGTAGCAAAATACATCATGTTTTGAGTCGCGTAGTTGAATAGTATTGAATCCTCCACCGTGAGCACCAAAGACATGTTACACGTGTGACATNGNAGGAAATATATACCTTACAGGTGCTCATTATTTACAGTTTTATATAACACTAAACTATAAGATTTATGTAAACGTTAAGTCTCCTTAAAGTATGGCATTAGTATAAACAAATAGGGATTAAACATTCAGTTGATTCTTCCGGCTTTATATAGGCTGAAACGAAATGTACACATTTGTCAAACCAAAACTCAATTAAACAAAATCTTGAATTGGGGGAGAGAGCAATTTTATACATTGTATTTCAACAAANAAATTTCGTAAAAGAATGTCCAGAAATATCGTTTGTGCTACGTAATACAAAAGCTATATTTGTTTTACTCATCAATACCATTGTATAGATACCTAGTGGTGGGAAGNCAATTAATATCGCACTGGCGTGTTGTTAAACTATAATTAGAAAGTCCTACATCAGTTTNGGTGGATAATTAAATCTGATAAAACTGTTTTTACATTTATTAACTTCTAATCTGAACGTTTTAAATAGTGTATAATATACAAATGTATGCCTTTTGTTAAAAAAAGACGAATAGCTTGTGTAGAGAGAATGTCCAGAGATATGCTGATTTGGGTACATAATAGAAAGGTTGTAGCTGCTTTAATAATTAACCTTAGTTGTTGGACTGATGAACCGAAAACAAAATTCATATTAATACAGTACAATACTATGCTGTGAAGGTGATCATGTATTGTTCTACATTTGTTAACATTTTATGACTTCAGCTTGATAATGTTTGTATCCATAAAATAACAATTTAACAACTGAACTATATAAACCAAAAATAGCTGTTTCAATAATCAAGCCATCTTCTTCAGCTTTCAATAAAGTATTCAGTACACACAGAAACTAAAGCAGCTATTAGAGATTAGGGTTGTTACCAAGCAACACCACGGAGGTTTAAAATGTAAAGCTGAAACTACATTTGAAAAAACAAAAAATAATTAAAGTGTTTAACATATATTAAAATTATACAAGTATTTTACAGATGTAAATATACTGTGGTAAAATAAATGAAATAATGCATTTTTTTGTAGTATCGAAATATAAGGAATCTCTATATCTTAAAATTTACAGTTTAATTATGAACCTACGGGCCAAATTTAAACAACAATATGTATATAAGATTTCCATATACAGGGTGATTCAGACCACATATCTTAGCCTTTTTTTTCCAAAATCATTCATTGGAGCTTTATGCGGGAAAAACAATTATTCACCACTTCCTGAATGAGGAATCCAATGGTGGAACTTTCATAGGCTAGAGTCTGCTTCAAGTAGTAAAAAGTGGAGCCAATTTGAGAATTCTAAATGGCACCATGGGTTAAGTTTAGTATTGCTGGATAGAGCTTTTAAAATAAAAAAACTTTTTTATGTATTTTTTTTATCTGTCATCGATTTCGAGTTATTATAAAAAATTAAAATTGTACAAAGTAAAATTCAATACCAAACAACATTTTGTAACAAAACGAACCGTCTTACAGGAAGCGAGCACGTTAAGTAATGCTAGTCAANAGACGTCCATCGCAGTCAATCCGACAGTTAACCAGTGGAAGAACATTACTCCTCGGGATAGCCGAGTGGATTACGTGCTCATCTGTGGATCGTGAGATCGTAGTTTCCAATTCCGTGCAGGAGATAAGTTCAAACTACAATGCATTCTCAGTAGCGATTTCAAGATGCTTGATGACAATGCAGTGAAGAAGAGAGGGGAAGAAGTGCTTTGCATATNGTCTACTCTCATTTCCCGCTGCTGTGCTGCGTAGCAGACTACAGACTGGAGGCCGGCGTCGTGAGGAAATTAGAGGCAAATATTTTTTATAAAATACAAAAAATGTTTTCAAGCAAAATTTGTTCATTTTTAAGAGCTCTATCCAACGATACCAAACTTGAACTACGTTGACATTTGGAATTTTGAAGTAGACTTCACTTTCTACCACTTCAAGCAGACTTGAGGTGACAGAAGGTGCACTATTAGATTCCTCATTAACGGTTTGGAGATTTTTTTCCGTACCAAGCTTCGTTTTCGAAAGAAACGGCTGAGACGGGTGGCCTGAATCACTGTGTGTGTGTGCATGTGTGCGCTAAAATCGTGTGTTACCACCTCATTTTCGACGGATTTCTTTATAATGGTCCCGCATGGTCAAATGTAAATGATATTGCGTTTCCTGAATGTAATGATTTACATTCAAACTTTTGTATTGAACATGTGTTTTGATATTGAAACCTTTNGGAGAGAGTTTAGATTGGCGCGTTTTCTCCGTTATATCATTAGTTTTTAAAATGCGTAGACAAGTGACAGAAGCTCAAGCTGCTCGAATTGTTGTTCTCTTAGAAGAAGTCACTAGTCAACGTTATGTTGCTGAACGCATGGGTGTTAGTTGCTAAGTGGTCCAGCNCACATTTTGTCAATACCAGNAAACGGGTGAATTGAGAAGATGCAGAGGTCAAGAAGGTCGACGTATTACAGATCAAAGAACTNATAGACNCATCATCAAATCAGTTCTGACCAATTCTANGTTAACAGCTAGACCAGTGGCAAATCTTAATCGTCATCGTTCCAGACACATCATGATCAGCAACCAAACAATCCGAGAGTGGCTTGCGATCACGNACTGGCACACAAGTTACAGATCTGACTCTAAACCATCGNCATCTTCATTTACATTATGCACGGGATCATGTTCGACGGATTGAGCAGNAATGGGGTGGAGTCCTATTCTCGAATGAGTCTCGATTTTGTCTGTATGGAAATGATCGTCGTATACTAGTTTGGTACCATCATGTAGAACGATATCAACAACAAAACCTGACATCAACAAGACCGTTAGGAGAGGGTTCTGTAATGGTTTGAGAAAGAATTTCCAGCGATTGTTGTACCAATGTTGTCCTCATACCACCACCAGGATTCAATGCTCAACGATACATGGACGAAATTGTACGACCTCATATATTGCCCATACGAGATCAAACTGGAAAACAATTAATTNTCATGCAAGAAAATGTTCGTTGCCATGTCACCTGGCAAGTTACTTGATTCTTACAAAGGGAAAACATCACTTTGTTGGATGATCCACCAATGAGTCTAGACCTCAACCCAATCAAACATGTCTGGGACTTNTTTGGTCATCGATAACAAAATTTAGACGCTCGACAAATTAACGTGNAGGAATTGTTTTAGTCTCTACGATGAACCTGGAAGCAATTACAAAAAGTTGAAATTAAATATGTAACATTGGAAATATCTAATACTGATATTTTACATCACGTCTAGTTGAGAAAATATTATATTAATACTATTTTCGTATACAAATATGTATCAGAAATGCATAAAGAGATGAGTGCTTAACATCTGACTGTCTTGTATGTTTTGTGTGTTACACCATATTTTTATGCTATATACAAATAATATATTTTTGCAAACTATTATTGTGCGCGTAAATTACATCAACTNTTAAATAGTCGAANATAAGAATGACTATCCAATTTTGAACATAGCCTTCACTCACAATGCACTGCCATTTTAAAGTAACAATCCAATATTGCATTTTCAATTAAAATATACGGATCTTACGCTAACAGCAAACAAATCTACTATAAATCAATGTTTACAATGTAAAACGGATAACACATGTTTTGTAAAATAAATTAAATACAATTTTTATATTTACAAAACCTACAACAATTATTTTTAAAATCTCAAAAATAAAAATAAAAAAATACTATAAATTGAAAAACCTATTTTTCCCTCTGAACTATTAATAATAAACACATGATACAAAATCCCTGTACAATTTATTTATTTAATTTAGCGATAGCAAGAAAGTAATTTGAAACAATTCATTGAAATTGAAAACATAATCGTCAGCAGCTTTAATCTAGTTAATACAACAACTGTATTATAATTGAATAAAATTTTGCATACTGAACGCCGTTAATTCTAACAATGTAATGGAAGTCATTTGTAATCAAAAATTCAAAGCTAATGAGGGCGTCTATATTAATTAGTTTGAATTAATTGGCCAAAAGGGTATTCTGATGTGTAGTTTAACTTTAACAAGGCTCGGCTGGAATGCAAAACTGGTGTGAAGGAATTTGCTTTTCAACTTGCTAAGGCTGATGAGAAATGCAGATAACTGGGCTCCTTTAGACGTCGCTATCATTGGATATGTCTCTGGAGTGAAGCAAAGGATGATGAAGGTTCGCAAAGCGTGTCTCTGTTTACAAATAGAGTTAACTCCCTTCCTCTATTCGTAAAGCATTCTAGTACGCCAAGTTCGTCGTTTATGGGTAAAACTTTGAATACTTATTTACTC
>KZ881805.1:14027-25288 GCA_003456935.1 Machilis hrabei
ACTGATTCAACCAGCTGCTGTAAACAAACTGGTTGACAGATCGCGCTCATGTTTGGCATAGTAACTAAGTACAGTGCTACGAACTTACGGAAAAACATATTTTTAAAAAATCATTAGCGCGGGCCTTTTAAATTACAAATTGCCGGTACTTTTTTGACAGTGGGTATATAGCACATTTTATGTCATGTGTAAAACCAACAAAGCGTATTTGCAGTTTACGTAAAATTAGCCATGGGTTAAGAAATACTATTTTAAAACTCAAACCTATCATAATATCTTATTATAAGATAAAATATAACACCATTACGTTTTAACCACTGAAGATGAAACAATGCTTCCAAAAATCTTGGAGTCACCTTGGAATTTACACAAACAAATTCAGAAAATCTGGAAAAATATATATGTATATATATTTGTAGCTCTGGCTTGAATCTCATTTCTTGTAAATTTGTAATAACGGTTTGACTACGAAGGAGTCCAGGAAAGCAAGTGTTTGGACAATATTCCTTTATCGGGAAACAAATTACTCGGGTCTTAATAATAAATGATATTTTGCCGGTCAACCATTTTCATTATTCTTAACTTCTTATCTTCTTTTTTTCTTCCTCATTTNTAAAGATTTTATAAACATTACAAATTAAATTCACATAGTTTTAAATAACTATCGTATCACCGATTGCAATGAGAAATCAGTGATAATCATTATTTAATTACTTCCGTTTTTAGTTTTGTCTGCGATTTCATGATGAAATAAAATTTGATTTATTTTACTTAAACAAAGAAGGATATAGATAAAGGCATAGCCAACGTAATAATTTAACGAGTAACTAAATGTAAATTAAC
This sequence comes from Machilis hrabei, assembly GCA_003456935.1. NCBI lineage: Eukaryota > Metazoa > Arthropoda > Insecta > Archaeognatha > Machilidae > Machilis > Machilis hrabei. Next base: position 14,871 of record KZ881805.1, read on the forward strand.
ATTTCAAAAGTCTAAGCACACTGGCGCTAAGCACAACGTTCAGAAATAGAGATTGGGTAATACTTAATCATACCTCACTTTGTTTAGTTAACAGAAGGCATTCCCCCCAAATGCAAAGAAAACCCTGAAGCCGCAAAAGATGGGATACATTTTTATGTTATCGTCTCGTACGAAGTACGTTTTTTGTGTTCCACGAAACAGAAACAGATATGGAGATAGCAACTCTTCTATATTGTGGTCCATTTTATATCAAAGAGATGCTTTAAGGTTATTTACCAAAAGTGATTCCAAAGCCATTTACAACTTAAAAAATATAAAACGAAAATTGCGTCGCCAAAACAAAAGTAGATTGAAGTAGAAAATCAGTCCTCTTAATCTTGTAATTTCTAATGAGACGTGAAAATTATGTTTTACAACTCGTATTGAATTGTATAATCGATTCATTTACTTTCAAAACGTGTTCATCAATCACAAATAAACTGTAAACGATTTTATTAACGTAACTTGTAATGTTGTACAATACACGTATTTATGGAAATCCGTAGATTTATAAGAAAAGTGTGTTTTTATATTACACAATTATTTTCAGTAGAGGGTAATATCGTAGGGCTGCTTTACATTTGTTTGGCTTTGTCATGGTAAGGGCACATTTCTTCAGAAGAATGAGAATAAACAAATTCTGTTTTGTATTGCTCTCTGAAATATTGGAGCTACATTGAAGGAAGGTAGTTTCTTAATTAANTGCACCTAATTTTCTCTGCAAACTGATATTACACTTTAAAAATATTACACCAAATACGTGGAAAAATAACTCTAGTCTTATGTATGCGTTTAAATGTTGTTTCTGTATCCTATTTATTAGAGTTTTTATTCGATTTCTGTTGACAACACATGCATCACAATTAAAGTCATGCGCCTCCCGCCATGTTGTAGGATACTAGTGTCGCCATGCTGACACGTGCGCGTGCCGCCATCTCGAAAGCTCTCGCAGGATTAGCTGAGTATGAAACATTCTTTGATTTGATTTATTTACACCCATGTTTATCTATACCTGGGAAAACAGATATGTTTTCAACAATGCCTTTAATTTAAAAGTGAGGCTAAAAAAGGACTACCCTCAGTATTTCATTTTGTGTGCTCAAACTGTATTAATTTTTAGGGTGGATATTCAGTTTGTAGCAACACTAAGTGTTTAGGTAACACAACATTTGTTAGGATATTGTGGTTTTAAAATAAACAGTTTTAGACACAGTAATGCATCATATGAACTAAGCTGAATAACTGGATCATTTTAATTAACTTTTGGAATGATTTGGAAGTAGTAATTTCCAAGTAAAAAGCATGTTTCTTCAAACTTAACATTGTTCCAAACAGAATATCCATCCTTCATGGTGACCCCACCCCATCTGTAAAGCCAACACCAGACAATATTTACTAATACNTTTATAATTATTGCTATATTGGTAGTAATACAAGTAGTTTGAATTAAATATGATTTGAAGTAAAGAAATGGAAGAAAGAAAATTATTTTAATTTTGTCAAACTTCCTTATGAATGGTTCTGTACAATCACACTTTAGATCGGAGTGTCTGGAAAAGCACGATCGAGTATGTGGAAAGTACGAAAGGACAAGAACAAGCAAATTCAAAGTACTGTTCTAAACAGAAAAATAAGACTTGAAAGTAGAATTAGAACCTAAGAAACGTAGAAAAGCAGAATTAATTTTTTCTTTCAATTCGTAGGCAAAACAAATGATAAATTGAACTGAACAAGGCTGAAATTATTACTCACTATATTTCAGAAAAAGGCTCTGATCATTTGAGGCTTTTGTGCAGAATGGAGTGAAACAGGACAACAATTTAAAAGCTACACAGAAGGTATGTTTATATATTTGTAAAATAATATATAACTACTTTCTACTTACGATGTAGTTAAAGAAGTTTNATAACTACTTTCTACTTACGATGTAGTTAAAGAAGTTTTAGTTTCCTTTCTGTATATTCTTCTGAGTTTGAATAACTAAATTACGTTACAGAACTAAATTGTGCAAGTTATTAAATAAGTGTTTCTCCTGTTCCTAGATGCGTACTTTAGGATATAAAATGAGACACCTATGAAAAATATAATATTTAATACCATAAATACACATGATCTGAACTTAAAAGTGTTAGTGTGTTACAATAATAATTGTGGTACTATAGTGAAACTGGTTCTATAGTTTTAGTTCTATAGTTCTTTATTGCATCCATAAGCATTACCAATGTTAGCAAAGGACCTTTTGTTGTCTTATTTTACTTACAATTTAATAGAACCATGAAATTTTAGAAGGAGTTTTATCTAGCTTTTAATATTTGTTTTTTCTAGATCTTCAGATCATTAGAAAGAAGGAAGGTTGATCCCAATTAGTATAGCTACCTGAAAAAATTGACTTAAGGATTCCGACATAAATGCTGGTTTCAGATTCATTTCAAAACAACCCTTTGGGTCTTAATATTATGTCAGAAATATAGCGAGTGGTAGCACAATCGACAAGGCCGGCCTTGTTCAGTTGACTTTATCATTTATTGTTTACGAAATGATAGAAAAACATCATCCTGTATTTCTACGTTTGTCAGATTCTATGTCAATTTTCAGGTAAAATTTATTTTGCATAGAACACACGGGCAGTACTTTTATTTTGTTAGTTCTTGTCGTTTCACACTTCCACATACTAACTAGCTTCAGCCACTTTCTCAAATAGGACCTTCCAGACATTCCTATCTAAAATTTGATTGTACCTTAGATTCAGTAGGTACTGTTAATAAGGACATTTGACCAAAATAATATAATTATCGTAATTTCTTTCTTTTTGGTACTCAAATCTTATATAATTCAAAATATGTTTATCAATACCAACATAGTAATAATTAAAACAATTATTTATTTATTCACTTTAATGACCCCAACGATCTATCGCTCACTTCAAGGGGCATTACCTACAGAATACATAAAGAAAAGAAAATACCGCAGATCACAGTATTGATTAAACAGTTATTAAATATAACAATTGATAAAATACAAACGGTAAAATTTAGTTTTAAAGACGTATTAAATTCATTTCTTTATTCAACAACGTCCTTAACTTTCAGTGCTTAGAAATTGATCCCAGTTATATTTCTTAATTGTTTTCTTAAACTTATTGAATGGTAATATTTTTATTTCCTCCGGGATATTATTATACGTTATTTTCAAGAAATATTATATTCCTGAGTGCCATACCCTTTTGTATACATATGATCAAGACTTACATTTCCAGCATTACGTGTATCATAAGCCAGCCTATCTCTGTTACACGTGAATCGTAATTTATTAAGCGTAAGGCCATTTAATGCTCGGTACATATACACTGTCTGTCCGAAAAGTTCCGAGACTGGATTAATGAAAACTAGAGAAAACTTAAGATGAAGGTTTTAATGCTTCAGATGTTCTACATTGTCTCCCTCCACTTGAGTATAACGGACAGAACGTTCATAAAACCACATGAAACAGTCAGAAGAGTCCTTGTTTGGGATGCTATTCAACTCGCGTGTCACTGTGGTTTGAATGTCGGATACGTCGTCATAACGTTGACCCTTCATGTGAAGTTTGATTTTGGGGAATAAAAAAAAGTCACTCGGTGCCAAATTGGGTGAATATGGAAAACTGGCACACGTTTTTTTGCTAGAAACTGCACCACAACTCCAGCCGTGTGAGCGGGTGCATTGTCGTGGAGCAAGAAGAAATTCCTCTCCTTTCATCGTTCCGAACGAACCCGCCGAATCCTCTTGCACAACCAATCCATGACACCCAGATATAACTGGGAATTTACAGTGGTGCCGGTGGGAACAAATTCCCTGTGGATAATGCCATGAGCATCAAAAAAGGCGATGAGCATTGTCTTCCCTTTTGATTTTGTCATTCGCAATTTCTTCGGTCTTGGCGAACCATCACCGACCCATTCTACACTTTGTCGTTTTGTCGTAGGTTCGTACTGATAACATCAAGTCTCGTCACCAGTGATGATTTTTCCACAACAGAATTGTCCGCGTTTTTCATTTAAATCAAGTTGCGGCTGGCGTCCACGCGTTGTTGTTTTTGTTCGGGAGTCAAGGAGTGCGGGACAAACTTTGCACACACTTTTCTCTTCATCAAAACATTCCGGACAATGGCTTGAACACTTGATTTAGAGATGTTCAGCTCTTCTGTGATAGCTCTGCATGAGAGATAACGGTCGGTTTTCAGAAGATCACGAATTTTCTCAATTACGAATTTGTGGTGGGACGCCCTGTTCTGTCATCGTCCTTGAGCGACACCTGTCCTTTTTTAAAACGTTTAAACCACTCAAACACTCGTGCACGACTTAAACAAGTATCGCCGTAAGCCATTTTCATGGACTCGAATGTCTCCGTAGCCGTTTTCCCAAGTAAAACGTGAAATCGAATCACTGCTCGTTTAGATTTTGTGACACACGATGGTCGCACATCTACTACTTAACACTGACTGATCACAAATGACTGACCGAATGCACAACTGTTGTTTACAGTTGTTAGTTCAAGCTGCCACCGTAGTTACAGCACTGACGTCGCTTATATGCCGGAAAAAAATCAGTCTCAAAACTTTTCGGACAGACGGTGTATATACTGGCTTCCCTCTTTATGTGTTTGTACTGTCTTTGTTGAGGTTCTAGAATTCAAGTTGAATATGTTTTATTGCTCTATTTTGAAGAATTTGTAGTGGCCTTGTAGTATCTATTTTATTTTTATGACACCAAATAATTAGCATATATGCTAAGTGAGAGTGAATCAGAACATAGTGAACATGATCATTTGGTATTACATTTCTAAGTCTATATATAAAATGCCTATAACAGGGGCAAGGTTTTTACATACCATTGTAATGTGATATTTCCATGTTATGTTTTGGTCTATTATCAGTCCTAAATATTTTATAGAGGCATCCCTATAAATTGTAATATTGTTTACTTCAATTGTATCAGGTAGATTAACTATGGTCTTCAGTTTATGAAACATTATAAAGATGTTTTTTGCATATTGAATGTAAGCGTATTAGCATTAAACCAATACACTACAAGTTTTATATTTTCTCTTATGTGGTCAATTAATATCTTAACTGTCTCACCTATGTAAAACAATCCTGTATCATCTGCAAAAAGTAATATTTTACCCTTAAGATTCAATTTATCTATATAATTTATATACAGGGTGGTCCATTTATAGTGACCAGGACAAATATTTAGGCAAAGCAGCATCCTACAAAAAAAACATAATAAGACCACATTTGTTCATCTCGAAGGGAGCTACAAGATGGCGCTATTAGTGGTGCAATTGTCAACAACTTTAATTTCTTAAATGGGAACCATTATTTTTTATTGCAGAATCTTATTCCATGTAAAAAATACATATTTTATCCCAAGTGTTTTTCTTGTACTAATGCGTAACATAAAAGTTATAAGCGTTTATTTGTCACTCATGTACATATGGCATTTTTTTGGTCCTTTTATTCTTTTGAATGTTCAACTTTAGTTTTGTCAAATGTATCATTAATTAAGTAAACGATTACCGATAATAATAATAAAATACACCTTCTTACCTCAATATTAAGAAGATTAAATTAATAAATGTTCAAACTGGTGTCCGTTGACTTCGATGCATTTGGCAATGCGCTTCACGAAACTCATATCGACTGCGCATAATTCGTCATCAGCAGTTGTCGCGCATGCATTAACAATGTCGCATGTTTTGAAGTGTTGTCGGTATATCTTGATAACAAAGATGTTTTAGTCTTCCCCACAGATGAAAATCCGGAGATATAAGATCCGGCGAACGAGTAGGCCATGCTATGGAGCCTCCTTTGCAGCAACAACGCAACCAATCATTCATCAAGCCAATTATCCAGTCATGTAAATAAAACAACAAAGGGACCAAAAAAAGGCCATACGTACTTGAATGTAAAAAAACGCTTATAACCTTTATGTTACGCATTAGTACAATAAAAACACCAAGGATAAAAGTTATGTATTTTATCACATGGAATAAGAATCTGCAATAAAAAATAATGGTTCCCATTTAAGAAATTAAAGTTATTGACAATTGCACCACTAATAGCGCCATATACAGCAAAACAGGTAGCGCCAACTTGTAGACCCCTTCGAGATGAACCAATGTAATTTTACTCATTTTTTTCGTAGGATGCTTCTTTGCCGATATATTTGTCCCGGTCACTATAAATAGACCACCCTGTATATTAGGAATAATATTGGTCCCAGTACAGAATCTTTAGGAACACCACATGATATTGGTAGCTCCGTGCTATAACATCCATTTACTGACACAATACTTTTTGATTTGGTCGGTGGTGCACCTGTCTTTTTGATGGTCCTTGAAGTTTTGATTTTTGTGAGTTGTTTAGTAAGCAAAGCGACAACTGTAACTCTAAATTTACTTTTAACACTATTGTTAAGTGCTAAAACAAATGTACATGGTTTTAAACAATGAGAGAACTATAGATTAGGTAAAGTCAAGAAATACGGTTAAGATTTAAGAAGAAGCACAAACGAAGAACCGTCAAAACAAATTACGGTGGACTTGAATGTGAAATAACGCCAGCCATTAAAACAAGGGACGAAGCGTTTGAATGTGATTATAACTGTCGAAAATGTGGGGCAAATGTCCTAGAAAACGAAAAAAAACATATTTTGTGATGGTGATTGTGATTTTTGGTATCATCAGGAATGTGCTAACCTAACAGATAGTGATTTTGATTTTCTCTCTGATCCAACAATTATTTGGAAGTGTGAAGTATGCATATTAAATAATAGAAGAAAGAGGTGAAGCATGGACATCGCAGTATCTACCAGTACAATGCCTAGCCCTATAACCATAGACATAACAAGATCTGAAAAGTGACAGAAAAGTGTGACGATACTTTTATAAATCACGATCTAGATGTAGAAATTTTCCCAAAGCAATCTGAAAATGTAGGTGTATCTTTAGGAAACAGCCCCTTAACAAAAAACAATATATGTACAGAAATAGTTAGGAGAGTAGATCGATTCAAGATGGTTTTTCCTAATGAAAACAATATTGATACATGTCTAAAAGGTCTACAATATGGGAAAAAATAGACAGTCTCGATCAACAGAAGACCATTGCGGTAGAAATTGATCAAAATAAGACAATAAATAGAAGTAAAAGCCATATACAAAAAAAAAATGAACCTCATTGTGTGATCTCTAATTTTTGGTGGACAGGGGTCTATAGCGTGGTTTCTGTGAGAAGTGGTTCCACCCAAAATGTGAAGCTATAATGGAAACAACCTTACCAGAAATTAGTAAAGTTTGGTTTTACACTGGTTCCATTGCAGTAAAAAAAACCTAGTGAAATAGCTCAAAGCCACGAGGAAATAATAGCTATTTTAAAAAAGGACTTAAAAATGGCTAATGATAAACTAAATGAAATACAAAATGAACGTAATCAACACATGCTAGCGGAGTGCAAAAACCTCAAACTACATAACACACAACTAAAAAAGCAACTAGTAGAGGTACGAAATGATTACAAAAGTTCAAAAAAGAAAATTAACTTTGACTGTGAGCTTACTAAAAAAAAGGACAATGTATTACCCTGGACCAAAAAATAACTCAGCTAATGACTGAGCTACAACAAAAGAAATGTAAAAATCAACAACTACAGACAAGGAATAAGGTGTTGGAACATAATATGAAAGTGTTTAGTAGTAAAAAAGATACAGGCCTAAATGAAAATGAAAAAGAAGAAATTAACGATTCCAGTATAGTGAAAACACAGAAATGTGCTGCCATGCCAGATAAGCAAAACAAGAAAAGAAATGCGCAGGAATTGACTAATCAAATTCTAATATATAGCGATAGTCACGGCAGAAGCATTGCAGCTAAAATGCAAGAAAAAATCTCAACAGTGACAGTAATGGGAATTGTCAGACCTGGAGCACGTATAAAAGAGGCACTGAAAGGAACAGAGAGAAGTTTAGAAACAATGACTCGAAATGATGTAGCTGTCATTATGGCAGGGTCAAATGACATAGCAAAAAATAACGGGGACGAAGTGGTGTCAGCTATAACTGACAAACTAAAACATCTACAACATACAAATGTAGTAGTCGTGAACGTACCCTACAAGTACGATCTTGACGAAACATCCTGTGTGAACAAGGAAGTGGTCCGAGTAAATGGTGTTATAAGTGGAATGTGCAAAAATGACAATAATGTGAATGTGTGTGAAGCAGATAGACTAGGGCGAAAAGCGCATACAAGACACGGGATGCACCTAAATGGAGCAGGTAAAAATGTACTAAGCAGTGAAATTGTGAAGCTAATTGAGGTAGGCCTAAAGCCAAACACCAAAAAGAACACAGACCCTATAGAAAATAGAGAAATTTTTTTAGGAGATACCATAACGTAAAAGTCGGGGAAATCTGAAATCAGCAGGTTTAGGAATCTAAATCAGAAAAATGACATTAATAGTTAAAAAAGTAAAGACCTAAAAATAATTTGCCACAATCTGCAGAGCCTACAGAAAATTAATTAATTAAATGTGTTAATGAATGGTTATTTAAAAGATTTCTTTCAGAACACTGGTAAAAAAATGAAGAAATAATGATGATAGATATATAAACGGATTTAGCCTGGTACGCTCATATTGTAGAAATAAGATAAAGGGTCTGCATTTATGTCAAAAATCATCTAAAAGCTGAAAATTGTAACGTGTCAAAAGTTGAATACTGATAAGGATTTTGAATGTGCAATGGTCCGTTTGAAATGCCCAGTTTTAATAATATGTACCATATATAGAGCACCAAATGGCCCTCACCTGATAATAATTATGTAATATGAAAAGACACTTTTACTAGAAATCTACGGATTTATGAAAAAAACGTGGACAACATTACCAGATACGTTAATAAAATCGTTTACAGTTTATTTGCGATAGATGAACACCTTTTGAAAGTATTTTAGTCTCGTTAAAAATTAAAATCAGATATTTTTCGCTTAATACCAATTTCTATTTCAGTCCACCTAGTTTTCAAAACGTTCGCTTTGGCGATGCAATTTTCGTTTGATACTTTTTAAGTTGTAAATGGCTTTGGAATCAATGTTGGTAAACATCCTTATAGCATCTCATTGATATAAAATGGACCACGAAATAGAACAATTGCTATCCCCACATCTGTTTCTGTCACTGTTTCATGGAACACAAAAAATGTACGGCAAACGAGAATATTACATAAACACAGCTGCCGTCTGTGCCGGGCTTAGGGTTTTGTTTTCATTTTTGGAAATGCCTTCCGTTAACTAATCAAAGTTAGGTATTAAAAAGTAGAATTATTAAATAATTTTTATAACTGATTTCTCAATGCAATCGTCGATACGATAGTTGTTTAAAACTACGTCAATTTAATTTGTAATATTTTTTTAAATCTTCAATGTATAAGAATACGTTAATAAAATAGAAAAACTTTGTTAAAGATTATTTCCAGCTCGGCTAATAGTATCAGTAAATATTGTCTGGTATAGTAAGATGAGGTAAATGGATATGAATGCTTACTGTTATGTAGAAGCTCGCAAAGTTAATTGCAATTTATAATAACGCTAAGGACACAAGAATGAATGGGCCATACAGGTTAGTGGTTTTATATATTTCTAGGTAGAAATGATGTAACGTTGTAAAAGAGATCAGTTACTACAACAGTTTGTATCAATGGGCCATTCTCCAAGTGCCTTCTAAGTGGGTAGGCTAGGATGTCCACAATGGTATTCTTATGGAAAACAGGCCTCATATATATCTCGCATGCTGGGCGTACTTACTCCTTTCAGCAAAAATTAATGTTTCAATAAATCAAGAAAAATATCACGCACATCACTATCGTATTTTTTTATCCAAAAGAGAAACATAAACTGCAGTATTATCACTTAAAAACACCATATATTTTTCAAGAAACCACCCGCCACTTTCAGCTGATGAAACATGGCCGGCGTGACGAATTCACGAGTACCAACTACCAAAATTACAGCAATTTTTTTTCAGCGCAGTTTGTAGAGGAACACAAAATAAACACAACTATAATTAAAACTTTTTGCAGCAAATTATAAAAACGACACTGTATAAAATCAAAGAAATGTTAAGTACAGAACATCTATGACCATTTCCAAATTTTTTAAAGGAAAAATCGAGTACGATGTTTAGTGTTTACCTAAAATAAAAATAATACATCAATTAAAAATTACATACTTACAGGTCTACGTGTCCATTAATTCGTGGTTAGAAACGTTACCTGTGTTTCTTGATGCTGCGCAGAGTACATTCACGATTTTTTCTCAAGTAGGCCTATATAATGTCTACAAA
>KZ881827.1:0-11277 GCA_003456935.1 Machilis hrabei
ACATGCGCGTGCCGCCATCTTGAAAGCTATGTATCCATTTAGCTGGGTGTGTAACTGAATTGTATAGCCTCTTTGGCTTGAGAGTTATGTTTGTCGGTTGTTTTTTCAACAACAAAATGTCGTCGTGTAGAAAGGCATGAATAAAATGTGTACAAAAAAATTACATGAAATCTTTCATTGACTTTATGAGTTTCCAAAAGCTTAAGGTACAAATTTCGGACCTCCAACACTAAGTACACCTCTGTCCATGTTCCCCTACATTACAGTTGAAAGTCAAAGACGATAAACAATTCCAATTTCGCTATTACTGGTTCTGCCATAAAAAAATATGTTCGTGTGATGTCGGCTTAATTAAACTGTATATATTAAATCATTAAGATATGGCCAATGTGTTTAACACCGCCTTCTGGGTCCTCCAACTCCACCGCCAAAACTACTTAACAAAGTACTTACCAGTGTCCTATGATAACTATGAAACTAAATCAGTATTACTTATTGCAAAAACAAGTCTTAAAGTAGAACCAAGCTTAATTACTCAACGCAATGCGAGAGGATTTGGAGGCTGTTATTGGTTCGTTGGTAAATGGTTTGGCGCCACTTTTAAAACGATATATCAGCCTTCATATTCTATCGCGTTGCGTTGAGATGCAATGAGTAATTGAGCTTCGTTCTAGCTTTACTGTTTCGAACGCTTTACTACACAACTCATCTCGCCCGTTGTAGATCGCTACATTGCTTTTAATTTGTCCAATTACTTCACATTTCACGGAGCAATATTGTAAGCAATACGCGGAGCAATGGACTGTGGCTATATTAGATAATTGAAAAACATTCTTTCTAGCGCCATTCTAGTATTATATTGGATCACCACCTTCTTGATCCTCGCTTGTCGCTCTCCTTAGCTGCCTGTTCCTAGATTCGTTTAGCGCGAACAGCCGATAGATGGCAATGCTTACACNCTGTATGTAACAGGAGATCAGTGTTTACAATTGTACATTTTGATATAATTACTACAGCAATTATGGTATTGCTATTTATTTCCTGCAGATAACCCTAACTAAGTCATCTCAACAATCACGTTAAAAGAAAATATATATGAATAACTCAAATTAGACATACCGCAAAACACGTAAAATGTAATATATACACAGAATAGCGAAAACAGTCTACTAACATAAGGCGATGGTTACGTATTTCTTGTTGTTTCTGATAGTAATCAGGCACTGTAGTCACTGTAGTGTAGTTATAACAAATAGTTAATATAACTATTTATATTATAGTACTTACAATTTAAAAGTCTAAGGATAACACTATTTTGAAATTGGAAGGATAAAATTGAATTCAATATAATATATCCTCTGTTAAATTCAACAACACAACAGGCCTTAGGTGGCGCTATCTAGCGAGAAAAGTAGCAAATACGCGTGAATGCCGCTTAGAATGTAAATCGTGTTGCCAGATAAGACCGCTAAGGAGAGCGACAAGCGAGGATCCAGTAGGCGGTGGTTTTTATAAATTATTAAATTAGAAAACATTCGAACCATTATCGATGTCCGAAATGACATTAAAATGGACGTTATTTTTTTTCATCATGGCTCAAAATATTGGTCAACGAGCATGCAGCATGTCTTGACCTACTCAACCAGTCTGCCAAGTTTGGTTAAAAACGGTCGACACCTTTGGAACTTGTTGTGAAAAATAAAAGCTTAAAACTTAAAATGTTGCTTATAAGAATCACAATTTGCTGGACGTACTACAAACATAAGGTATCGAAGTGTTATAGGAAAGACAGGAAAGTAACTGTTGGAGACATCACTGATAGGGCTCTTTTTTAAATAATATTTCCCATTATTAATTACAACATTCTTTTAAAGTTGGATTTTAACGTTGCATTAAACTGCACAGTGTGCTGCACTAAATGAGGTGTAACTTTCCGCAAGGGTAATTTTCTCGTATTTCATCAATCGGTATTACGTATGCAGGATTCGATGCGTTTTTAGTGCAGTTTTTCGTGGATGCAAAGGAAAGGTCTCATCAATGGTAACTAACAGTTTGGCTTAATGGTAAAGTGTAAGACTCCTGTTCGGAAGAATACGGGTTCAACACTTGATGTCTAAAATATCTTTTAAATGTTTACACGTTCGTCATTACTGAGTCTGTCATCAAGTTTGCTTTGTAGCCCATTAAAGTCTTAACTAAATAACAGAAGTGAAGTGATTGAAAACTGTATGCCACTTGTAGTTTTGGAACACTAGTGGCATCCAATTGTATATTCCAACACACTTAACTTCACTTATGTAAATAGAACTGTAATGTGGTACGTACAAAGTCTGTTAACCGCGACCTGGTGAAGGCGTTTGGCTTAACTTCAATAGCGCTGATTCCGTTACGTACGTTACTTTTAGCAAACTGGAAGACAGTCGAAACATTTTTTTGTTTTTAAACTGTAACATAGGTTATACAACCTGCAATTTACATAGTTAGGCGCTATAGATCGTGTGGATAAAATAAAGGAAACAAGATGCAAGACTAACGCATAATTTTGGTCCTTTTTTCCTAGAACGATTCGTGATTGGAATCGCGTAACATGGAGTCGTAACATATGGTATTGTCGTACCCCCTGCCAAATGGCATTATGGTGATTGCGGGGTAAGATGTAGATAACCGAATTTAATTTGATGACATTATAAAAAAAAACTATTTTGAACTCCCACAAGAGTTATAAAAAAATCTATATTTTCCTGCAATTATACCCTCTAATCCCTTTTCACTTCTGTTTCATAATATGACATCACAGAGTCGTCCTTGTGTAGCCTTAAGAACATTATTACTGAACCCAGAACTCATACTACTACTCATACTACTGTAAAAAGGAAAACGAAACATAAGGCTCATAAAAGGGGAGGAGAGTAGGTTATGTCTATTCCATGAAGAGTTACCGACAGGTTGGCCTAGTGGTTAGAGTACTCGCCTCCTGATCGGGAGGTCCCGGGTTCAAATCCCGGGACCGGCTCCTAGCCCTGGGTAACAAGGGATATCCTACGAGTCTGCCTGTGAAGCACTCCACACTAACGTATGATCGTAGGCGTGTTCCGGGAGGCACGTTAAAGGCGGGTCCCGTCGATAAGTGTTCGATGTAAAAGATCCCACCTACGGCTATGTGTCGGCTGAGANGCAAAATTCAGTTATCCTGAAGCGTCATTACGACGCGGATGGGGTGGGGTCTCCATTAGACCTGAGATGTCATAACAGTGGGACCATAATCCAATAGCAATAGCCATGAAGAGTTGCTAGTGAACTAAAAATGTTGATTCTCGTGGGGAAGGCAATAATTATTGTTGATGCGGTAAAATAGGCTCGAGTATCTACTATCTACGTCTATGCCTACTGTAAATATGTGATGTGCTCAGACAATAAACCCTAAAAGCCCAATGGCTAATATAGCATAAATTATTCCTTGAGCACCAAACGCTTCCTTTTAACCTCTTTGTTGACTAATAATATGGTTGATTGTCCCAAACCAAGGAAGAATTAAAATAGATACTTCTCGGTGTAAATAAAAAAAAAGTTGTTGGTATAGATTGGGGTTTCATATCCCCCTCCCGGCAGGATAAAAGAAAGCAGTGTTAAGAGTTCGGTCTGTTAGGGGTATAGTAATAGCACCTACAATAACAGGTAGGGAGAGAAGAAGAAGAATTCGTAGCTCATATGCCTTTGTAGTGTGAATATTGTTGGGGATAGAACAAAAAATCGATCGTGGAAATTTCATTGAAGCAGTACAAGAAAGATCTTGTTTGTGGGATCAGCAAGACACTACGTATCACAATAGAGATGTGAAATTAATAAAGTGGCAAGAAGTTGTCGGTACGGATCGGATCGGGTGCTAATGTGGCCACTCGGACGGGACGGATTGGGTCGGGACGGAACCAGTGTAGCCTCGGCTCACACAGAGGAATACGCTGAGCAACGGACTGAGAAGACTTCCTCAGGAATCAGAGTTTTCACCTGTCTTGCTAGCGTCAGTTTACTGTTAGAACGGACTTTGCGGTGAAATATGGAACTTCGTACGTGGTGATGCTCTCTGACGGTGAGATACGTGAACTATTCACACGAGCACGAATAGAGAACAGCAGCCAAGAATTGCATACTTAAATAAACAATTATTATTAATTAACGTAATTTGTCAATGTTTAATAAATGATGACTAAAATGTTACTTTACGAGTCATAGTCCTGAAAATATATTAGTCTTTTCGATTGTAGATTGAGCGTTAATTAAATAAATTAACATTAATAAGGGTAGGCTTTGGCTGCACCGTTTGCTAGAACCTACAATATTGTGTTTAAACAGTGATTGAAGTTATGAAAAGTTTTAGGGGATTATAGAAACTACCTAACATGTGTTATTTTTAATAATGAAACACTTTAAACTTCGCAGAGATAAGCGGTAAACAGAAACGCGTGTGTTGAACTGTGCCATCTCTCCTTTCGTACTTTTGATCCCGTGAAATTAGCTATTTATTCTGAAATTACCACAATAATCACAAACCCTGTCTCCCGAAAAAAACATTTATTTGGTGTTCTGAGACAATATATAATATTAGTTTGCATTATTAGAATCAGAATGATTAATCACCAAAATATTTATGAAAGGCAAGTTAAACAACGCCTAAACCACTATTAGAGTAATACTTACAAATGGGCGTCATAATTTTGGTTTTGTAGACCCTAAGTATAGTGTCCTAGAATAAGTAGTGGGTAAAAGCCCCATCCTGCCCGTGGAAAAAAATGTCTTGCTATGGGGAATCCAAATTTGACTGACTCGCGACGGTAGGTGCCGCCATCTAATATCTGATTCTGTACATACTTCATCATAATATCTGATTCTGTACATATTTCATCATAGTCCTTCATGAAATTGTCATATTTTAATATTCGAATGGCTTTTATATAAAATAAGGTTAACTCTGAATGTAAAAACAATCACAAAAATGGTGATGAAATGCGTAATTAAGGACCGACAGGTTGGCCTAGTGGTTAGAGTGCTCGCCTCCTGATCGGGAGGTCCCGGGTTCAAACCCCGGGGCCGACTCCTAGCCCTGGGTAAAAAGGGTTATCCTACGAGTCTGCCTGTGAAGCACTCCACACTAAGGTATGATCGTATGGCGTGTTCCGGGAGGCACGTTAAAGGCGGGTCCCATCGATAAGTGTTCGATGTAAAAGATCCCACCTCCGGCTATGTGTCGGNTGAGTGGCAAAATTCAAAATTCAGTTATCCTGAAGCGTCATTACGACGCGGATGGGGTCTCCATTAGACCTNAGATGTCATAACAGTGGGACCATAATCCAATAGCAATTAGCAATTAGCGTAATTAAGAGGCTAAACTCACGCGCTATTGAAATATGTATAAAAATAGATAATAGATGGCAGAACCTTCCATTGCGAGTTTTATCACTTTTGGATACCGCATAGCAACAAGTGTGGTGTTTGTCTACATTTTAAAACGGTTATGTCTCATTGACTGAAAATAGCCCCTGATTTATCCCAAATGATTGCACAGTTTCTTTCCTTGTTTGTTAAATTGTCTCCTGTAAAACAGGATAGTCTGCCAAGCACCGTCTTCTGGAACCTCGCTTGTCGCTTCCTTGGCTCTTTGTTCATAGGTCCTTTTAGCACGTACAGCCAATAGATGGCAATGATTACGCTCTGTATGTAACAGGAGAACAGTTATTAAATTGTTACACTTTGATATAATTATTACACCTGCCGGCCCTGGTAGCCTAGTGGTTAGCCACTTGGCCTTGCACGCTGGAGGTCACAGGTTCGATTCCTGGCTAGGGCTGGGTGTTAGTCACTGTTTCAATAAAAAGTGTTCATCATCACCTTCATATAGATTTAAGTTCACCGTCATTAATCACAATCAACATTGTTTCATCGTCCCTAATGACCCATTGTGTGTCGACGGGACGTAAAACACCAAAAATCATCATTATTACATGTGTGATGATGTGATGTGAGGTTTTTTTACGGCTACTCGACACACATGGGTCATTCGAGCCGGTTTACATATCCAGTACTCACTATTTTTATGCTAATAGACGTAATAATATATGATATTGATATATATTGATATAATTAGTACATCTCTAATATACTGTATGTAATAATTATATCAAAATTTAACAGTGTAAGCAAAGATCTCTTGTGTAAGCATTGTCATCTATCGGCTGTACACGCTAAACGGACCTATGAACAGGTATCTAAGGAGAGCGACAAGCGAGGATCTAGAAGGCTCAACTTATTACCTCGTGTAAAAGTGACTTAAGAAGTTGCCATACTCACATACATATTGGTTTTATCAAATCAGATGTGTAGTACCCATGAAATTCATAGGGTAGACCAAAAGGTCGATTCATAGCAACAAGGAACAAAAATGAATTCCAAGTACAATATTAATTGCTATATTTATTATTTTCAACAGTTATCAAGAGGGTATCTCACTCCACCTAGAATGAGTACAGATTTGTAAAACTTTTCTTTATTTTGGAATTACAGGAGCCTGAAAATCTGGGTGTACTAAATTACTTTTCAATTCCTATACGTTTTTGTACAATTGGCAATCTGCCATTGTGGTGCACTTATTACAGCTGTATTTCAAGTTGAATAAATATGGTTTTGAAAATTTTTAAATTACTCCATAAACTCCTTTTGTACGGTACCAGTTTTCCTTTTTTAACTCAAACACCAATATACTTAATTCATATTGTACTGCTTTGCATTAGATCCATATTATTAAATGTGTTAACCCAGTGACAACTAACTTACAACTCCTTTGTAATCATTGAACCAGAGGCAATTCATCCATATAGGATGTGACGAATATCCTACGCTTTGAATTGAAATGTTTTTTCATTCACAATATTTGAAAATATATAAAATGTATATGTAATGTGATATAGAAAGAATAGCTAAATGATACTCAAATACGGTATCTTAGAAGAAAAACGTACGAACAACGAAAGAAAATCTCTGAGACCACAGAGTACCTACCATTGTAGGATGCAATATGTTTACCTCAAGGTTCTTACTTAAAGTAAGATAACTCACTCTTTTAGTTATATTTTAGGTCACTATTACCAAACAAAAAATGAAATGGAAAAATAGCACACTATCTCCCTTCAAAATTATTCTATGGTGTAAGATTTATTAAAAACTATAGTGTATTAAGTGCGCAATCTGAGTTCTAATGAAAACCAGGCGCTACTTTCATTAGAACAAAGATTGCGCACTTAATACACTAAGGCTGCTGATCTCATAGCGTAATTTAGTTAAGTTATCTTAGCACAAGCTGATACTTACTTGTATCCTTTGTGGCTAAACGGACCTATGAACAGGTATCTAAGGAGAGCGACAAGCGAGGATCTAGAAGGCTCAACTTATTACCTCGTGTAAAAGTGACTTAAGAAGTTTCCATACTCACATACATATTGGTTTTATTAAATCAGATGTGTAATACCCATGAAATTCACAGGATAGACCAAAAGGTCGATTCATAGCAACAAGGAAAAAAACTGAATTCCAAGTACAATATAAATTATTTTCTACATGTAGCCAAATTTACAACATCGATTTAAGGAGTTTTAACAGTAGAAAATTTGTGTGCGGAGGGTTTCGGGATCTGTGACATGAGAATGCATGCGAATCCAAGTATCTTAGTTAGGAAATAAGAGTTGAACATTTGTACTCGGAAGTTTCCGAGGCCTGTAAGTGCGAAAAAAGTATAAAAAGTAAGTACCATTGGTCCTTTCATGTGAACCCGTATAGCGAAATGTTCATCAAGGACTTTGCAGCAGAGTCATATAAAACTGAAAATTTGTACAGTGTGACTAGTTGTTTGGGACATATTTTCCCCAATTTTTGTGATTGATTACTTTCCAATCTGTTAAACAGTTCTCTAACCACTTTCCTTTGTTAATACATAGTTTCAATTGTTTCAGGTTTTTATTAATGCTGTTATCTTTACTGTTCCGAAAGCTTTATTTATGTCTATAAATACTACAATTAGTGATTGAAAACTGTATGTCATGGGCATTTTGTACTCCTATTGATGATAATGATATTTTTTTTTTCGTCCCGTCGACACATCATGGGTCATTAGGGACGATGAAACAATGTTTAATGTGATTAAGGAAGGTGGCCTTAATTTTATTAACAACACACATAAGACAGCACAAACAGCCATGGAATTGTTTTCTCACTATAAAATACAGTATTACTTCCAAACATACAGTGAACTATAAAATCTCAGACAACAGTTTATGTCGAAACTTAAGAAGTTTCCATACTCACATACATATTGGTTTTATTAAATCAGATGTGTAATACCTGAAGGACGTAAATAGGTTTTCCCTTGTGCTGAAGAGTTATTTAGAATTTTTGATAAACAATTTTAAGTGTTACTGTGTATATATTAATATAAAATAGATTATGTCTTTATTTAGTAAGATTATAATACTATTGTATAGTTACAAGAGAAAACCTATTTCTATTTTAAGGCATTTTAGGGAAGCTGAGACATGAGACAAATGGTACAAGTTAAATAAATCGCCTGCAAATAACTCTAGAATATATATTTTTAAAGGGGAACTACAGATTCCCGACTAACACCAATATTAACTGCTACATTTTTTTTCAGGTTTGGCCAAGATGTTGCATTAATCTACACAGTGTGCTGCACTATATGGGCCGTAACTCTTTGCAAGGCTAATTTTCTCGTATTACTCCAGTCGTTCTAACGTGTACAGTACGCATGCAGCATTCGATACGTTTCAAGTGCCGTTTTTTGTGGATGCAAAGGTAAGGTCTCATCAACGATAAATAACAGTTTGGATTAATGGATAAGTGTACGACTCTTGTTCGAAAGAATATGGGTTCTAAACTTGATGTCTAAAATTGCCTACACTTCAGAGAGTCTTTCAAATGTTTACACGTTCTTCATTACTGAGCCTGTCATCAAGTTTGCTAAAAGCATCGCCATTTTATCAGTTGTAATAAAGAAACTCGTTACAAGTACTGGATCAATATACTTTGCACCACTTTACATTTATAACTAAATAACAGAAGTGAAGTGATTGAAAACTGTATGTCATGGGCATTTTGTACTCCTATTGATGATAATGATATTTTTTTTTTCGTCCCGTCGACACATCATGGGTCATTAGGGACGATGAAACAATGTTTAATGTGATTAAGGAAGGTGGCCTTAATTTTATTAACAACACACATAAGACAGCACAAACAGCCATGGAATTGTTTTCTCACTATAAAATACAGTATTACTTCCAAACATACAGTGAACTATAAAATCTCAGACAACAGTTTATGTCGAAACTTAAGAAGTTTCCATACTCACATACATATTGGTTTTATTAAATCAGATGTGTAATACCCATGAAATTCACAGGATAGACCAAAAGGTCGATTCATAGCAACAAGGAAAAAAACTGAATTCCAAGTACAATATAAATTATTTTCTACATGTAGCCAAATTTACAACATCGATTTAAGGAGTTTTAACAGTAGAAAATTTGTGTGCGGAGGGTTTCGGGATCAGTGAGTTCAGAATGCATGCGAATCCAAGTATCTTAGTTAGGAAATAAGAGTTGAACATTTGTACTCGGAAGTTTCCGAGGCCTGTAAGTGCGAAAAAAGTATAAAAAGTAAGTACCATTGGTCCTTTCATGTGAACCCGTATAGCGAAATGTTCATCAAGGACTTTGCAGCAGAGTCATATAAAACTGAAAATTTGTACAGTGTGACTAGTTGTTTGGGACATATTTTCCCCAATTTTTGTGATTGATTACTTTCCAATCTGTTAAACAGTTCTCTAACCACTTTCCTTTGTTAATACATAGTTTCAATTGTTTCAGGTTTTTATTAATGCTGTTATCTTTACTGTTCCGAAAGCTTTATTTATGTCTATAAATACTACAATTATAGTGTTAGAATCCAAGTAATTTGCTTGTTTTGAGTGTATTAGTCTATTTTGTAACTGGGTGGTATTGCTATTGGCCCTGAAATCTCCTATGTTTGGTGGCATTATCTGTTTTTGTTCTACACACCACTGTAATCTTTTGGTTATCCTATACTGTATATTTTCATGGTGGTTGACTGTAGATATATAGGTCGATATGATTCTACTAATTCTGTTGTGTGTTTTTCCTTAATTTGCTCTTGCCAGTTTTAAATCTGTCTGGTATGATTCCTTTAATCCAACTCTCATTATATAACTGAAATAGTAGTCTTATTGATGTATCGTGTATATTTTCTAATACTTTAGACGTGACCCCATCTATTCCGGGTGTTGTATCTTTCCGATTATGCAAATATATATCTTTAATTCTTCTTGAAACAATATACCAGATCAACCAAAAGCATTTAGAACAAAAATCCACCTTTGGTGGAATGAACAGAGTAGAGAATCTATAAGATAATAAATATATTTATACAGAAGTTAAGGCGTACTTATAACCCGAGATTAATGGTAGAATACCGAAAGGCAAGATCAAACACAAGACAAAATATAATGAAAGAAAATAAATATTGGTTAGCAATAGTTTCTAATTTTAATGACATTTCAGATATTGATAAAAACAAAATGGTGGATTGCGAAGTTTGGACTAAAAATGGCAGCTAGTGAAAGTGTAATTATACCTCTAGCTTCCTTAATATTCATGTAATTACTTTGTATTTACACACATTGGTAAATATATGAATGGTGTTATATATTCTTTAAGTTAACATCACTTTTTCTGTCAGAAGCAGTATTAGTGACATTGGAACTGTTTGTTATGTTTGAGTTTCAACTTTTATGTGCTGTGAGTTGTCATTAAACCGCTAATAATAAGAAAACAATTTAAATTCAAAGAGAATATGCAGTAAATAACCATCTGTTCAGTTGCTCGCAGTTTAAGTGTCAAGTAAACTGATCAGGTGTGATGTAGGCCTTAAGAAATATTTATCTTTACAATGAGCGCTCATTTTTCTATATTTTCCTTTTTGTGTTCCATATCCAAAATTATCCTCAACCCCAAAGGGAAAGATCGCGCTTTCTATAGTCAATTATTCGTCGTACTTTCGTTTGGTGGTGCCATCGCGTGGTCTGAGTAGCGAACGCAGTAACTAACAATCTACTGACGCGTAGTGTGCCTGGCAACAATTATACACGTCCAAAGCAATGGTAGTTAATCATAGTTAAGGTTAATGCCGGTTCTACAA
>KZ881836.1:11620-23460 GCA_003456935.1 Machilis hrabei
TCAATTTACACATCCGAATGTGGCATCTCACCATGTTTTAATTTAATTATTTTTTTATAAACTGGCCGTCAAAAGTTAAGTGCCACGTGCGAGGATTCGCCCAGAATACCGACAAAGTGAGCTAGCGCCTTGCAAACACGGGGCAAGACAGCCTAAATGGTTGAGTACAAGCCTCCAAAGTCGCAAGGACGAGGGGTAATCAGTTTCTGTGTTATGCCCTTCATACCACCTCATATGAAAAATCAAAAGTAACCGTCTTAAACCAGGCTGTGCAGGAGGCATTCAACGTAACAAAAAGGGTTGAAACCATGTTGACATGTTGTCCCAAATCCCCTCGACACAACCACGTCAAGATGTTTCGCCTGCAACTGTTTTCAACCCTTAACATCAACCCCTTTTCACGTACTCCTGTGCTGCCTGCCTGCCGAGCCTCTGGAGGTCGCGAAATTTCAAACCACATTCCATGTTATTGGGTTACACCCACAAAGTGGACTGAGACCCCTACACGCACTCTCAACCCTCATTCCTCACCCAGAGCGCAAACCCCGACTCACTCCCTCGTCGTAGGGCCTTGTTTTTCATCTAAGCAAAGTCATCTGACAGCCCTTTGCCATCAAGCCAACCTCAGAACAGTTAGCCAAGTCTCTATGAACCAGTATTTGCATTTTCCAAAGTCACCTTTTTGCTAATCATTCCCATTTCCACTCTTGTGGGAATGTTACGAAATTTAGGGATGTTTAGCGCTACGAACTGTAACAAACCTGCCGGGAGGCTGTGGTAACACTGCCGACGCATTATCAACCCCTTCGGACAGTGCTCGTGACATGCAACCCCATGAACATGATTACATCCCCTATTATTCCCACCCCATAAAAAAACTTTGGGCGTACGAAATTTTTTTAAAATCGCGTGACGAACGCAGGTTTGCCCTACCTCAACGTCAGCACAGTTGGGTGCGCCGCGATCGCACACGTTGGTCCCTAACGAGCTTCGCAATTTCCAACGAAGCATTCAACTCACACGTAGGCAAATGATCTGGCGCCTGAGAGGTAGGCACACCTTGTGACATTTGTTAAGCCATGCGCTACAAGCGGATGAGCGATAAACCTGTCATTCGTTAACAATTTCTGCACCACGTTGATGTGTTTATTTTGGTGGTCTGGTTGTTGTGCTTTGAAGCCGTTGACCAGCGAAAACTGTGAACGTGTTGACAATATTTGATTTTCAGGTAAGCATTAATTGTAATACCTATTACTTAATTACGATGTTTGTTTCCTAAGTGAGTATTTTTTTAAGTTCCGTCCAGGTTGTCCAGAATATGGCGTGACAGAGTTTGTCAGTAAAGGAGTCGATCCCAATTATCACACTGGTCGATGCAGGTTTTTCATTCCGCGAATGCGGCTGACGAAGTGGTCACTCGCATATGGTAGTGAAGATTGCGAGACAGGCGGACACAAACGGAGGCAGGTGTCTGGACGGCCGCGGTGCACCACCCCCCGGAAGACAGGGCCATGGTGCATTTTGCCATCCAGAACCGCACGGTGACTTAAACGGATTTGGCTGCCGACCACCGGGCAACAACGCAGCACCTCGTGTCATCGTTCACGGTGCGAAGGCTCCAACATGCCACTGGCCTCAAAGCAAGGAAGCCAGCCAGTAGGCCTGTCCTGCCGGCCAACCATAAGCTCCGCCGTAGGCAGTTTGTCACCCAACACGGCCGTTGGACCCGTGACCAATGGAGCAAGGTGCTGTTTACGAACGAGTCGCTGTTCAAGCTGCATAATTCGAATGGGCGTGTCAGGGTCTGGAGGCATCGAGGTGAGCGGTACAATGAGGACTGCGTCCAGGAAGTTATCGCGTCCGGTGGCGGCTCCGTCCTGATGTGGGTTGGCATTTGGCGAGACGCCTGCACTGCCCTGATCGACATTCCACACCGCGGGCTCAACGCCTAGAGGTACGTCATGGAGGTCATCGAGACGCACGAACTGTCCCATGTCGATCCCTCACCAGGTCAGGATATCATATTCTTGCAGGATAACGCCCGGCCACACACCTCTAGGATGATGGAGGACTTCCTGCATGCTGCATGCTGCACGAGTGCACGTAATGCAGTGGCCTGCGAATAGTCCCGACTTCAACCCCATTGAACAGGTATGAGATGAGCTACAGTGACACGTAGACAAATACAGAGCGCAACTGCGCAATCTCAACCAGCTCAGCGTCGCCCTGCTTGAATAATGGGACAACATCCCCCAAGACGTGATCCAGAAGCTCATAGAGAGCATGCGCCGTAAGTGCAATGCCGTGACACACGCAGGGGTAGGACACACACGGTATTGAAAAACACAAATGGCACTGTAAAATATCACCAATAAAATTGACTTTTTGAAACTCTTTATTACCACGTTTTGTCTTGTCCATTTCCTTTAAAACTGCTTTTGCTAGGGTGCATACACAAACAACAAAAAGAGGGATCAGGTTTGCAAGGAAATGAGTGACAATGAAATGAAATGAATAAGCAGCACGTCACATGGTTTGCCTATCTTTCAGGTGCCAGATCATATGTTTACGCATGAGTTGAATGCTTTGTTGGAAATTGCGAAGCTCGTTAGGGACCAACGCGTGCGATCGTGACGCACCCAACTTTGCTGACGTTGAGGTAGGGCTAACGTGCGTTCGTCACGCGAGTTTAAAAACATTTCGTACGGTCAAAGTTTTTTTATGGGGGTGGGAATAATAGGGGGTGTACTCAAGTTCATGGGGTTGCATGTCACGATTCCTGTCCGGAGGAGTTCATATTGCCTCGGCAGTGTTACCATTGGCTCCCGGCATGTTTGGTACAGTTCGTAGCGCTAAATATCACAAAATTTCGTAACATTCCCACAGGAGTGGAAATGGGAATGATTAGCAAAAAGGTGACTTTGGAAAATGCAAATACTGGTTCATAGAGACTTGGCTAACTGTTCTGAGGTTGGCTTGATGGCAAAGGGCTGTCAGATGACTTTGCTTAGATGAAAAACAAGGCCCTACGACGAGGGAGTGAGTCGGGGTTTGCGCTCTGGGTGAGGAATGAGGGTTGAGAGTGCGTGTAGGGGTCTCAGTCCACTTTGTGGGTGTAACCCAATAACATGGAATGTAGTTTGAAATTTCGTGACCTCCGAAGGCTCGGCAGGCACGTAGCACGGGAGTACGTGCAAAGGGATTACTGGTAGGTGTTGAAAATGGTTGAATCCGTAATATTTTGACGTGGTTGTGTCGAGGTGACTTGGGACAATATGTCAACATGGTTTCAATCCTTTGTGTTACGTTGAACGCCCCCAGCATAGCCTGGTTAAAGGCTGTTACTTTTGATTTGTCATATGTGGTGGTATGAAGGACATAACTCAGAAAGTAATTATCCCTCGTCAATGCGACTTTGGAGGCATGTAATCAACCCTTTAGGCTGTCTTGCCCCGAGTTTGCAAGGCGCTAGCTCATTTTGTCGGTATTCTAGGCGAATCACCGCACGTGGCACTTAACGTTTGACGGCCAGTTTATATTCTTTAGTCGAGTATAGAAATTCCCCTTTTTCTAGAAAATTCCTTTTCTTAGTTTATTTTTATAACATTATTACAACATTTATATTTTAATTAATTCACTAATGAGCTAAGCTCGTGTTTGGATTATACAATATTTCTTATATTTACATTACTATATGAAGATAGAAGTAATTATATTTTACAATATAATGTCTAAGTACACTTTACATAATTATTCTCCCACTAATGCTTTCACGTTATAGCTTAATATATTATTTTCGCCACTGTCTATGTGCATTAGGTCTACTTAAAATTATTTACCTATTGCAACTGCAAATATTGCACCTGAATTTGTTGACAACAGGGTCATATGTGAAATAAATTTGGATGAATTAATGTGGTTTCCTTTCAGTTGTCTTTTTTTAACAGCGTTTTCTTCATTTTGTGAGTCACTCATCTTTCTTCACTCACTTGGACTCGATTGAATACCTAATAGGGCTACATGTTTCTAGAAGCTAATTTTACCCATGAAGCAATGCGAGAAACATTTTATTTCCATGAAGACAACAATGCGTTTATAGCATCCCACCAAACGTGTAGAGTAGTTGTTCTATTGTGAGTGCTGTCACATACCTTTTGGTATGAGGTACGGCAACGACTAGATATATTTTAAGATCAACATTTATCCACCACATTGCAAAGACAATGCGATGTGATAGTTATTACGATGACCTAGTGAATATCTGCCGTTCTCGTGATCCCACGTGAGTGTCTCAACCGTGAGTTTGTGGGTTCGAATCCCACTCTGCGCATGGCTGTTTCAGTGTTTGAATCAATGATGCTAATCATCACTAGTTTTCACTTATGGTTATCTTCCCAAACATAGCTAGATGTCATGAAGGGAAGTGAATAACATTGCAACAATATGGAATATCTCTGTGGTCTGTTGTAGATTCATAAACAGATTTGTTTTTGCTGGAAAAACTATTTGAAAAGTATTTAGTTTAAAATTAANGGTTGAAATGAAATTTATTTGATTTTCAATTCATTTCTATATACTCTATATAGAATAACTCAGGTGATACTACACATTAATTATATAACTCGACAAACCAATTTAATCCAGAACCGTGTCTGAAGATGAACCGTTGCAGGAACTGTAAAATCCACTTTTGAAAGGTTTCTTGTACCGACCCAGAAAGAGTTTTGCTTCTCGTACCAGAATCAAAAAATAAAACAGAAATAGTTTCGTTTCTCGTAACAGAATCAAAACAAAAATAGTTTCGCTTCTCGTACCGAAGTAAAATGTAATAAAGTAAAACCAATCTGGTGCATACGAACATTGGCTGACTCAAAATCATGTTTCGCTTCTGGACCGGAACCTAAACAAACCACAAAAATTGGTTTGGTTCGCAACTCTGCTTCCAGCTCTGGAAAACCATTTAAGAAGAGTTTTGTAATGTATGACAGATTGATGAACCCACTGAATATGCAAATAATATAATATTTAAAAAGAAAACGCTAAAAAAATGTATGTTTGTGAAACACTTATTGATTGTAGATAGAACACAAAACTGAATCTTTCGTTTTCGGAGTTAAAACGTAGTTGATATTGAAGATAACGTTTCTGAGGTTTACAGCTTTACTCTTTTAAGAAAGTAACCATTCTAGTTTCAATGCCAATTTCAGTTTTTGTTTTGTTTTGAAAAGTGGGCCTGAGCACGAAGGATCAAATAATCTAAATAAAGACTAGGTGCCACATTTCAAGCATAGAATATTTAATAGTATTTCTGATGATAAACTTACTTATTTTGAAAAAAGGTTTTGGTGACGATAATTTATGGTAGCTCAACGAGAAATTTAAACCCTATTTCATTGAAGTGAAGTGTAAGGACANTANANTGTATAAGAAATACCGATATANTTGTTGACTGCNGGCTNGAGAATGTTATAACACTTTTGTGAAGAANATTAACAGTANNGTANATTTATTATGCATTGTCATCACACACATCTTGGAAAAAACGTAACTAAACTAGACACCATAACAATCATCAACTACATATGTAGAACGTGTTTACAAACTAAATGCTTATCCCGGCACAGGCCGCTTGTTACAACTTCTACGCAAGGTAAGGTATGATTCATCAAAAATAGAAAAAGGTACACATTCAAAAATTAAAACCAATCTTGGACTTTGACAAAAAAGGCTACTAGTGCATTACATAAAACAAGTATTATAGCATTTCTTAAATTTGTAACCAATAAATCATGAAGAATAGTAATGAATTTGCCATGTGGAATGAAGTTTAATTGTATTAATTTTCACTCTATTGACTAAGCTCAATTTCAAGATCCTAAAAAAATTTTTAATAGATTGTACTAAAAGAGAAAGTCTTATTTTAATTAAAAGCTGAAAAAATAAACTTCAAATTGAACTGTGAACACAAAATAAAAAAAAAACTATATTCAAAGTATATTACAACAAGAAAAAAGAGAAACAAAATGATGCAGAAGTATGTTGTATAGTTGTTACATCAGAGTTATCAAAGAACTTTGAACGGATACATGGAAACTCCCACTGATGTATTGCGCTCTATTATTTCAAACAAATTATTAATAGAATGCAGTATATGCATAAACATACTATGATTGTCACATTCAATGGTTTGTAGAATTGTTTTCAACACTTAGACTTCGTCACGTAGTCATCTTTATTTGTTTTCGTAAAGGAAGACTGGCAGATTCAATTTTTCTACGGTTAAGTAGTTCCTCTTCGGAGTCATAATGTCCCCACACTTAGAAAATTATCTTTACGACGCTGCTGAGCTCACAGCCGGTATGGTCAGGTATTTTTTTTTTTAGAGATTAGCGAGAGAGGGGCACTTTTTCTCATGAGCAACCTACCGCTCCAGTGGTGACTCGTTGTACCCGATAGAGATATCTGCTATGTACCTGGCAATCTGCACTTGCTTACAAAATTTTCACACCGAACTAGATTTCCGCGGCACGATGGTGACAGAGGAAGTTACTAGCCTAGCGCAGATACGAGGATCAGAGATTAGGCAGCTTTTTTCAATAGATGGCAGGATATAACACATGCTGCAATTTGACGATATGATAGGGGTGATTAGAAGCGTGGTGGACAAGTGAGCATCAGAACTATAGGTTACTCTTGATCAGACTGCATATTTTGTAAAGCGTTATCACGAGCTACTGAACATTGAACGCTGCACCTAACAATAATTAGGTAGCCTACACACACTTATGATTATATCAGCTGTATGCTATTCCAGATCTTGTAAACATTATATTCTTTATTTAATGAAAATTACTAACGTAAATATATAATATAGGCTGCAACAATTCATTTACAAGAGTCGCGACATTTACGTAGTCGCCATCGACGTTGGTATTTCTTTATTCTTTCCTTGCTTCCTCATGATGCATTACAGGATGCCAGATTCATTTAATGGTGCCAATACATGGTGCTTTGTCCAGGCCGTCAAATAGCGTTAGTGTCGAATGCATTTGCAGATTATAACAGCAAATGCGTGAAGTATTTAATCCTCGTATCTATAGGTTATTTTTGCTTGCCCTCTGACGAGACAAGACGAGACGAGACGAGACGAGACGTTGCTGTTTATTGAAAGGCTCGTTAACACAGCAAGACAACACATAGGCTGATTCTAGCCCGTGCAAGTGCTCGGTTGGAAATGACAGTTCATTGCCATTTGCTCCCGATTTGCGGCGCTGTTGTACTTTTAACGGTANAAGTAATTTGTTTCAATACACCTATATCTTACCCCACAATCAACTTTAGTCTGTGGTAGTGGATGCAGCACACCAACTCATATACGATTCCATTCCCGAATTGCCCGACGATAAACCATGTCTAGGAGAGACCACATACTTTGACCATACTACGATATAAACAATGCATATGAAACTTATGTTTTCTAGTATCGATATATACATATATTGAATAATCTGCAAATAACTATTTATAAAGTAAAACCACGATGAGACGAGGAAAAATGGACCAAACACACTTAAGATAATGGCAGGTATTTTCCTCTTTATTAAAACTTCACATAATAGTTTTTTCACAATCTGGAAGACGCTATCAACCCGTTGCAAGTAAGTGAACCCGTGAAGTACACGTAAAATAAAGCATATAGTTAAATTACCCGTATGATATAGCTACCCGTAAGAACCCTATAATACGGATACCCATTTCATTCGGGTACTCGTCTGATACGGGTACCCATTTCATACGGGTACCCAAAACCCGGATACCCGCATTACTGGTTCTGGGTAGACCAATCGGGTATTGAGTGGGTGGGTGGATACCCATATTACCCGGGTAGTCCGAGCTGGGTGGGTGGGTACCCATATTACCCGGGTAGTCCGAGCACTAGTTGAGTAGGGAACGTTAGACACCACTTCAAAGTTGGTGGGACGAAGAAACACCTGATTCAGGACCGTATGGTCAGCAGGAGCGTTTTCATGATAAAAAAGCACACTTGCAGCCTTTTCCGGTCGTTTTTTAATGCTGGCAGGAGCTTCGTCCTTTAAACATGTTTGTAGGAAGCAGCCATCACCATAGTGAGCTTTGGAACACAATGAGTGAGGATGACGCCTTTGCTGTCCCACAATATGACCACCATCATTTTGTCAACACTAGTGGTAACACCAAATTTCTTAATTGGCGGTGAGTTAGTGTGCTTCCATTACGACGACTGCTGTATCGATGTACAATTGAAAAACGGCATCCATGTCCCATCCATTGTGACCACTCAAGAAAAAAAGCTCCATTCATGCCGTCATCCCGTGTCAACATCGCCTGAAAAATTATACCCGCGCAGCCTTGTGTTCGTTGTTCAGCATTCGGTGCACTCACTTTGAAGAAACTTTCCTCAATTTGAGGTCTTCATTCACGATGGTCTACACAGATCCCACAGAAATATCAACTTTGGAGGTGATATCGCTCACACCTAATCGACGGGCCTCCTTAACAACTTGATCCATTCGCGCAATCATATTGTCGGTCCGGCTTGTTCGTGGTTGAGGCTCCTTCGTGTCGTTGTCACACGACATTCAGCCTTCTTTTGATCTGTCTCACCCACGAACGCACATTTTATACATTCATAACACCAACACCGCATGTCTGACTCAGTTGACGATGGATGTTGATGGGTGATACGCCACGTTGGTAGAGAAGACGGATGAATACATGCCTTCTTGTACACTGAACGTCACCATTTTAAGTATGGAATACACTTCTCACTCTAGCGACAGCTATATGAACTACGTGTACTGTACGGTGTTGCCAACTATGTCACACATTCACAAAGACTATCCACGTATTTTAAACACAAACAAACGTTTCAATCACCTCCCAGTCTACAGAAAAAATAGGACAACTTAGAACTTGAACGCACTAGCGTATGAAGCTACAGAAACGACACTACCCTTAATCCTTATGGATAAGCTAGAAGTAATGTAAGTTATGAACTTAACACGCCTTACGCATAAACAAGAGAGCAAGTCTGTTAGCATAGTTTTTTTCTTAAGTAAATCCTGAAACTAGAACAATAATCCCCATAAGTCATTAGATTATGAAATAACCCCTACTAGCTCTAATCCTCTTTTGATACATCTGAGTAATTGCCCCTCTTTATTTAAACACATCTCCAATAACAATTACGTAATACAATAAAATACACCGTAACGTTTTATATAGTCCTCACTAGCTGATAACAAAACCTAAATATAGCCCATCTATTCGTAAATTCCCGACTGCTCTGAATCCTTCTCCATTGAAGGATCGTTATGTAAAACACTAGTTGTTTTGAGCTAGGAATTAATTTTAGCCTCTACTACCGACTTATCTGGAGCTGAAATTATACAAACATTGCTGAACAATATATAAAATTAATTATTAAACAGAATAATAAAATGAGTTTATAAGTAGCTTTCTTTATATATAATTACATTTATAATGATCCATGTCATCAAATAAAAACCACTTCCTTTATTTAAATTCAATGCACACACCCTCATTAAAACTGCAATCCTTTAGCAAGATCACAGCCTCCGGCACTACAGTCACGTTTCTGCTCGCCGCCAATCACAGAGGAGGGATGGAAAGCAGCTACTTCTTCTTCCAATTTCATGTAACGCTTTTCCCCATTTGATTTTTTAAAATGAGAGCTCTCACTATATCCAAGCTCTCTGCCAAATACAACCTATTAACTTTTGGAATTTTTTTAAAACTAAATTGGGACGCATACTTATAATCTTTGAGATGAACAATCTCTATCATCATAGTTAGTCCAATTTTCAGGTAAGGAACGGTATTTCTAGACAGCTGACGGAGAACGTATGCACACACAAACTACTAAAAATATCATCTCGATGGAGGTACACTTCTTGCAAGTATTTACCTAAAAAATGATTTCTCTCCATATAATTGGTGCACAAGTTTGAAGCTACTGTACAAATGAAAGCACAGTTTATGAACTTCATTCCCGGCACTTTTGGGGTGACGTACTTTAAATGGATACTGCTGCTTCAATTTGGCAGTACCGAACGAGTAATGACATTTTGACCTTACCTGAGGTGCACAATTTTTTTCTTTGTGCTCAATCCATTGCACAATTAATGCCCAGTTTTCTAGATTACTCTCGACAATTTTGCGTCACGGGTTACTGCTGATCTCTATTTGCAAGTTCTCAGGGATACCTGTCACAGGTATATGAGATTATTGGTGTAAAAAATTGGAGCACAATTTTAAAGTTAGTGCGCAATTGAATGCACAATTTATGAGCTACATCCAGGCACTTTTTGGGTGACGTACTTTGAATGGGTACTGCTGCTTCTGTTTGGCAGTACCCAAACGAGTAATGACGTGCAACATTTTTGTCTTTATGCTCAATCGAGTGCACAATTAATGAACAGTTTTCAAGGTTACTCTCTAAAATTGTACACCATTGGGTACTGCTAGCGACAATTTGGCAGTACCCAATTCAAGGTGTCTGTTTTGTGGTTAATTTTAGTGCACAATTTTTTTATGCTGATCTTTTAACTGCACAATTTTTTCACAGTTTTTCTGTGTACAAGAAATTAATTGTGCACCGGTAGGTCTGCACACGACCCATTGCCTCAGAGTTACACAAGCTAGGATTGCACCCAAACTCAACGGAGCAAGTTTTCAAACCATGTCCCTAACGAAAGACAAGTTAGGTGTGCACATGACTCCAATGAAAAATATTTGTAAAACAAACATAATCAGCCAGTTAAAAGATGCATTAAGTTTTTCGTAATGTCATCTTAGCAACGTGTTCTAATATTACGGTAATACGATGTTCTGTAATTTATTAAGTAAGATTTTTGGTTCAGAATACAAATACTTCAGATTTATATTTAGTACGGATATGTGGATACCCGAAAAGGTGAGTTTTGGGGTTTTTACTTGTGTTAGGTTAAGTGTCGGAGTTTGACCAAATGCCCGAACGTCTCGGGTTATCAAAATACTTTGAAGTTTAATCCCAATCTAACGTGAATATTGGCAATCTTATTTCAGAAGTACCTACATGCAAACATTGTGTTGTAATTGTACAGTAGAGAGGTGTTTTATGTTCATGAAATCAGTATGCTGTAATTGTAGATCACGTAATAGTATTTATAGTACAAATTTCTAGCAATACTGTGTAGTAAATTAACAATAACACTTCCGAGAGTGTAGATCCTTAAAAACACCCCTTGTAACATAAGTCTTGTTTTGGTGGACTTACGTGCAGATAATCATAGCTCAAAGGTCTGCTATATAACAACAACAACAAATTGTGTTTGATTTATATGCGTTAGCTATTTTGCGTTCAGTTTAGAAGATCTACTTCAAAATGTGGAAGCAATAGGATACTATTTACCCACGTTAAAAAGGTAAAACTTTTGTACCTATAAGAAAATGACGTTATTCAAACTGTAAATCCTGTCAAGCTACTGGATAGTAAACACTGGTCAACATTTGCGGATTTTCACTATCACATGCCTAACCGTCTGAGTTAATATGTGATTATAAGCTAAATGCGTTTACAGAGTTCAATATGATTAAATCTTTTTTTCAGTTTTAAACATCAAATTCCAGTATCAGGATACGAAACTACTGCCAATTTGGTATTTATTCACGCTCTACAGCTAGAGACAGTTGTACGATCGCCGGTCCCGGTAGCCTAGTGGTTAGCCACTTGGCCTTGCACGCCGGAGGTCCCAGGTTCGATTCCTGGCTAGGGCTGGGTGTTATTCACTGTCTCAATA
>KZ881851.1:8493-19622 GCA_003456935.1 Machilis hrabei
AACTATTCCTCTACTTGACAACACTGAATGTAATTCCGGGAGGAAGTGCAAAAGGAGTGGGTGAAATCTCTCAATTTTCCCTTTGAAAAAAATGACAAATATTTGTTAATACTACAGTAGAGGAACTTATAATCTTTTAAAAGATAAGTAGGCTATCTAAATATGTCAAAATATTTTTGTTAGGGGAAAGAAAACGTTTAATATATTTTTAGCTTAGAACAAAATGCATTAGCATTTTTTAAATTTACACTAATGGGGGGGTGATATATCACCTATATCATCCACCTTGGGCAAGCCACTGCTAGTAGTCAGTCTATTGTATGCTTTGTCCAAGAAATGGCTGTATGTTGCAGAGTTAGCTTTCAATTCATGTATGGGATGCTGCTCGTTGTTTGATATTACAAGACTAATTTATACACAGTCTGCTAGATTGACAAACTAATTCTACATGTGAAGTAACTAAGTTGTAGGGTATGGAAAAAAATAACAATTTAGGCTCAAAAATGTATTTCCAGGAATTAGTCAAAGTGCACAAAATCACTATATCTACATGCAAATAAAAGCTGCAAGGTTAAAAAATACAGAATTGTTCTACCAATATTATGTATGTAAACCATGAAGGCAAAGTGGGAAGTATTTTTGATACGTTTTGATGTAGTTCGAATTGCAGTTTTCCTCCTATTATATTTGATTAGCATGTTTATCCATAAAACATGTAGTGATATCCCCCACCTGTCAGTACAAATTGTCACATCCATATCATTGTTTGGAGAAATCAGCATATGCTAATGTCAGATATACCCATCCAGATGGGTATATCTGACATTAGCATATGCTGAATACAGAATGGCAAGTAAAGTTCTGTATGTACAGAACTTTACTTGCCATTCTGTATTTATAGAGTTTGTAACTTATTCAAAAGTATACATGATTGAAATATTAGAATGAACTTATTCTTAGATACTTGTACAATTTTCACTTCTCTCTGAGGGTTGCCCCAACAAATGATGAATATGTTATGCAAAAGTAGTTTTCTCTCAATTAAATAAAGAACAAATCAAACCTAGTGGTAGATATTTATCAACATATGCTCATTGCATAAAACTATTGATGGCAAGCTATGCTTACGTTGATTACTTTTGTGACTCTCCACTGCTTTAAATTAAACCATAGTTATTTTGGAAGAAACAGTTCGTGCTTTTATATTTTCATTAAGAAAGTGTTAATTCATTGCTGCTAACAGCTTAAAGAATTATTGCTGTTCATATAGATATGTAGGTCCAGGTTCCTTAAAAAAGTATGAATAAAAATTGAATTATATCGAGTGTGTAATATATTCTGCTTATCATTTATTTAATGAAATGTAATGTTGTCTCTTTTAGGAAAAGGTATTTTATGATGTTTAAAATGGTAAAGAATTCATGCTAGTGTGGAGAAAAATCATTTAAAGATTCCTATTTATGCAAGACAGAAGAGCATGAGGTAATGGCCAACATCAAAATTCTAAACAAAAGTTTTCATGGAAAATTTAGAGGAAAAAAATATTAGAATCACATAGTAATATTTCATGAGAAATGGGGTTTGTTTACAATGAAGAATCCTCCACAATTGTATTTAGTGTGCTTGCAGAAGATACACATTTTTGTGTTTTTCTATTGTGGGACCTGTCTGGTCTAGTGGCATGGATGTTTGTGATAAGTCACTTTTAATAATCCATTGAGTGTCATAGATGTTTAGTATTGCAAAAGAATGTTCAATGTAAGCAAAAGAACGTGTTTTATTAAACTAGTAATAATGAGATACAGTACTTCTTTATTTTGCAGTAGAATTATTACCATATGAATTATTGGTATGGAGGCTTTGCGTACTATACCTATTTAACTCTAGTGTTTTTCTTTCTTCTTTACAGCTCTGTAAAAATTCCTTAACCCAGGACGACTGGTTGTGGATAACAATGGCGATGAACCTTGGCAACAAACGGCGTGGTGCCATGCCTGCAGGCACAAGCACTGACCTGGCCAGTTTGTTCGAGTGCCCAGTGTGTTTTGACTATGTTTTGCCCCCAATCATGCAATGCCAGAGTGGGCATCTGGTATGCAGTAATTGCCGCCCAAAACTGACGTTGTGCCCAACCTGTCGTGGACCGCTAGGTAAGAACTACAATCAGTGTGACATTTATGTACTTAAACCAGGCAAATAACTGCATGAAAAAATGAAAGAATATGAAAATTGAAATGAGAAATGGTTTAGTGAGAAGAATGGTGTGGACAGGAGAATCTGTTTAGCTCTCTCTGGAACTGCTTGGACAGACAATTTAATTTAGCAGCATATACATGTGTTCTGTCTGTAAAAATCATGAAAGTTGTAGCAGGTGTTCGTTGGTCAATGTTAGGGACTAAGAAAAAACTTAAAATCTAATCGTATTCTCTAAAACTGTTGTCTTTGTTTGAATAGTAATTTATCTGTTCATTTACTATTTTTATTACTGTGAATAATTGGCTAGATGTATCTCATTTTAAGATGGGTGAAAGTAGATCTCTGTGGAAAATTTGTTGATCTGTGACTGTGGATATTGGAAGTGTAAAAGATCTTCAAATAATTATCAGTGAACCTCACTAGTCTGGTGGTCAGAACACTGGACAACAGATTATGGGTTTAAGTGCTGTGTTTAACACAGATGTTTGAGATTATCAGTTCATCTTCATTGCATGTACAATGAATATTCACTGAAATGACCCAGCAGGTGTTGGCATGGCATAAAACAATACATCATTATCAGTTATCTTATGCTTTTGTTGTCTCTGTTTTTTTCTTTTCTCCTCTTGTATGTTAGTATGTGATCATTTTAGTTTTACTATTAGATTGCCAATGCATCATATTATTTGATTATTGCTTGTAAACTGAAAATTCTTGTTGAAGCTGTGACAGTACTTTCTCTCTGGACAGTGACCAGAGGTATAGAGGAGGTGAATCAGTAAACTTTATATAAGCTACAGATCAAGCTGTGAGGATACAACAGTCCTCTTGTATTATTATAGTATACACTTATGATTAACTGTATTCATAAAATATCCATGCCTCCATACGCAGGTGTAAGGGTGAATCAGAGCATCCTTTGAGCACTTAAGCGCTGCAGAGCATTGTTGGTTACTCGTTCAAGTTGTCTCAAATCTCGGCAAAACCATGTGGTTTTCAGTACCTCTGATTGTGACCACCATTTATTTTGTTACAATGGTNGAACATATTTTATTACAAAAACCCTGCCATTAGCTCTCTCAGTAGTGACCTGATGACCAACAACCAGCTGTTTTCCTTAACAGTAGTTCATTTCTGGCTCATTGACCAATACTTAATTATTTAATCAAAGACTGGAATGCTGTTCGCACATCAAATATCTCGGTACTGACTCGATGACCTTCCTTACGATAACGCTAGATTGTCAACCAACAGCTGCTTGTTCACTTGACAATTGGCTAGCCTACCAGGAACTGGCTGTTAGCTACTTCATTTGTCTCAATACTGGCTCATCAAACAACAGCTGACTACTTACCTGATACTGCTTATTGCTTAATGACCAACAACTAGCTGCTTTCCACATTGTCTTAGTACTAGCCTGATGATTGGTAAACGACAGTGGCTCGGTTCTGGCTTGATGATCAATGGCTGACTGCTCACTGAAAGATGGGCAAGACAATGAAACAACACTGGCTTGACAACAGACAGCTGGCATTTGCCATATTAGCTGTCTTAACAACCTACTGCTGGTTACTTGCTGCTATCCTCAGTACTAGCTCATCAACAGACAACAGACTGTTTACTATAAGACTGGTATGGCTCTTTTCCACTTCAGATTTCTCATAAGTGGACTGTCAATTGACCGGTGCGTGACTGCTCGAGGACTTGCTTGCTGAGTGACATCTGGCTTTGTACCACATTTAACTATCACAATACTGACGAAATGACCAACAACCAGTGTTTATGTCTGCAGTGGCAGAGCTCTTGCACATTGACCAAAACCTGATTGCTTATGGTAAGACTTTGCGTGATGACCGACAACTGGCTCGCCACTTCAGCTATCTCGGTATTATCTTGACAGCCAACAAATGATTCTTCAACACAATACTAGCTGGCTTATTAGCTTCCTCCAAAAGTACAAGCAGACAAAATTATTCCATCTTGATAGTTTTGGCAACGAGTCGGTGATTGGTACGATGAGATAGCTCGAGCATTTCTTCCTCAGGAACAGGATTCGTCTTTGTAGCTAGTCCCATAGCCAAATACTTCCTTTACATGAAAAGCAGTGTCTGCCAGCCACCACTTAGTAGGCATTTTACTTTTGTCTGTAACCTAAACCAGCCTACTGTAGAAGAGTAGCTCCTTCCCAACATTTAGATGCAGAAAAATTGCTATTATTAATAAACTGGTGTAATGAAAGGGACTTGTGTATGTTCTAATGGTGCAGTAATTTTGAATTAATTAAAAAAATATGAGGCTGTTCAAAGTAATCAGCATTTTATTTCCTGTGTAAATGTATTTTGACATCAGTTTTTAATAAACTTGATTGAAGAATTAGAGCTTGAGGTTTACTTTTTTTTTTCCAGACAACATTCGCAATCTGGCAATGGAGAGAGTTGCAGGGACAGTTATGTTCCCGTGCAAATATAGTACTACAGGGTGCCTGACAGCATTGAACCACACAGAAAAAGCTGAGCACGAAGATTTTTGTGAATTTCGCCCTTACACCTGCCCTTGTCCAGGTGCATCATGCAAGTGGCAGGGAACATTAGATCAAGTGATGCCTCATCTGATGCAGTCTCACAAATCCATAACTACTCTTCAAGGTATGTTTTTCTCCTACTTGTTACCAGTATGTCATTCAACTTATGTTTCAGGGAATCAGTATGATCGTCACATTCCACCCAGTCAGTAAATAAAAAATGCAATGGTTTGATTATGAATTAGGATTTTGTCGGAAACTTGAGTAGTAAGTCATATTAAACGTGTTTGTTAAAACGAAGTAACAGCTTACCTTACTCAGTCAATGTGTTATCTTCACATGAATTTTCACTGCCAGATCTTACCAAGCTTCTTCAGATGTCCTTCTTTCTTTATGTCATGAAATAACTGTTAGTTTGTCCCATATTAAAACTGAAATTCTAAACTGACTTTTACCTTGTTAAAAACTTTTTGGAGCCTCATTTTCTGTCAGACTGTGTGAAGGAAAGTTCCGGGTTGACTGACGGTTTGCTCAGCTGGAACTGCGATGCTGTTTTGTTTTTACGTCGTTATTCAGAGAACAGTAGACAATAAAGTAAGTACTACAGTCTACAGAAAGGAAAAAAAACAATGATCTTTACGTACTCCCAATATTTTCATGATTTGTCACATAAAAATAACATCTGGAAAAACTTTGCAAGGAAAGCATTCATTTTGTGCTCAAATCAAGAAAATTTAAATTCATAAATAACATACCTGAAAGAAGCAGCAAAACAGAACGAATACATACAGTGAACAAATTGTCAANAAATATTATAATCAACAAAAAAATCACTACTCATTCATGACCAGAAAAGGAAAACAAAATTAGCAAAATTTGTTAACACTGTTCTTTCCTCCAGTCTCACACAAATTAATTCGACTTTATAGGAAATTTGACATCCAAAGTACTAACAAACCACCCAAAAAAGTTCTGGAATATTTCATTAGTTTCAAAGGAAAACCCCCAAAAGACATGAAAAGTGGCATCTACGAAATAGAATGCCAGTGCAACTGAAAACACATTGGACAGACTAAACGAAATTTCAATAAACTCATAGTTAGAACATAAAAAAGATGTAGAATATAAAAAAGGCTTCACATGAAACCAAAACAAACAACCACATTTCTAATTGGCAAAATAATAAAATCAGCAAGAACACAGGTTGAACAAAATTCTTGTGTACAGATTTGGCAAACAACTGATAATTTAAACCAAGAAAATGAACCATTAGACTGCATCTGGTTAGATTTATTAAAAAAAATGGATTCAGGCAATCCCCCTGAACAATGGCTGCCACCACCTCTACTATCAACATTCTCACCGGAAGCCATCTTTGGCCTTGACTCTAAGGACTGACGTAAAAACAAAACAACATCACACTTCAAGCTGAGCAAACCGTCAACCCAGAACTTTCCTTCACACAGTCTGACAGAAAATGCGCCCCAAAAAAGTTTTTGACAAGGTAACAGTCAGTTTAGAATTTTAGTTTTAAAACGGGACAAACTAACAGTGATTTCATGACATAAAGAAAAAATAACACCTGAAGAAGCTTGGTAAGATGTACAGAAAATTTTTAGGCAAGACAAATTTTTATAAAATATTTAATGAAGTTTTGGTTGTGATGTTTTTCTCTATTTTTATGTGCATTTGTTTACAAAATCACTGTAAGAACTGCTGAAGCAAATATTATGGTTAGGCATAACAAATTTTNAAACGAAATATCACCGACCAGTAATTGTACATTAATGGTAATAGAACAGAATGACAGTAACACAGAACAGGAATAATACTGAATAGGCAAAACACTAAACAGAAAATGCACTGAATCAAAATAATGCCAAACAAAAATTGCACCAAATTAGAACAGTGCCAGACAAAAATTGTATGGAATCAGAATACCACCGAACCAAATTAACATGTTTACTTCTCAAAAGAAGAATAGGGTGTTCCAGCGAGAGCAGTGGCCATGTTTATAAAAAAAACCATAGCTTAAAACGACAAACCAAACAACAATTTTGCAAAGTTTACGCCTTCCAAGAAGGCCACTGACAATACCCAAAACCTGCACAGNTGTCGACAGTGGCTACAACCCTGAAACTGTTCACATAGGTTCAAGTAAGGTGTTCCAAGTGGCATGCTTTAATCACAAAATGCACGGTACCAACCAAAGGCTGACACTAACCTCCCCACTACTGCATTTCCTTTGGACAGAAGTTTTATTGAGCATATCTATGACGAAAGTTAGAACCTGTGGCAAGTGTTAAAGACCTTACAAATGTTGCATTATAGGCAAGCACATATTGAAAGTAGTTNCCAGGTTTTTTGTTTTTTTCATTTAGAAAATAAATGCAGTTCATTTTTAAATTATGCTGACAACACAGAAAATAAGTCCAGTTTAATGTATCAACTTTCTACTTTTCTTTTTGTAGGTGAAGATATAGTGTTCCTGGCAACAGACATCAACCTCCCAGGTGCAGTAGACTGGGTAATGATGCAGTCTTGCTTTGGTCATCATTTCATGCTTGTGCTCGAAAAGCAAGAAAAGTTTGATGGCTACCAGCAGTTTTTTGCGATTGTGCAGCTGATTGGATCCCGCAAACAGTCACAGAATTTTGCGTACAGGTAAGAAATTACCTAATTCTTCATTAACTGTTCATAAAATTATTTTTTTCTGTGTTAAGAAGAAAATATTATTGAAAGACTGTAGTAGATTTATTAGGATCTTATATTAGCATTGTATTTATTTNTAAAATTTTTTACATTCTCTTAATCATTTGGGAATTTTGCTTTTAGAAGTACACAAGTCAGGAAAATTGTGCTGCGTTTTTTGCACGAAATAAAATTACATTTATTACCACTAAATTGTTCAGTCACGTCATCAACAACAATTCTCGGTCAACCCTTGGCCCGGCATTTTTGGTGATTGTTTATTGGGACCTGATGTACTTCGACCCAGACTTAACTAAATTTCTTGGTAAACATTCCGCTTGGTTTATTGGACGATGTCCCATTGAAGTCCCGACAAAACATGTACTTTATTCATGATGGAGCTCCTGCTCATTTCAGCCACATTATTCACGAGTTTCTAAATCACAAATACCCTGAGCGATGGATTGGTAGAGGTGGATAGGAACGTGAAGCAACTGAATGACCCTGCATTCTCCTTAAGTCCACTTGACATTCATTTGTGGGGGCTTTTAAAAACTGTCGTGTATATGATACCAGTGCCAACATGAACAGATTATGGCGTGCTGTGAAACAATCTGCTATATGCCGGGGTTGTTTGGACATGGTCAGGAGGCAGTGAGACAACATTTTGAAGCCAGCGTTCATGCTCAGGGAGGAAACTTTGAACACGTGTTATAAAGTGCAAGCTTTAGATGCCCACAAACACGTGATCACAGTAGGTACATGCTGTCTGGTTCTGTATTTCTTAGAGCAATGCTGACCATGTTTTCTGTTTGTCAGTACAGGTTTTTGTTAAAAGATTGCACTCATTAAATGTCTTTCGCTGGTGTAAACATGAAAGTCTTGTTTATTTGAATTTACAATTGGATCGCAAGCAATTCAATTACCAATTTCTTACGCACATAACTTATACAGGAATTAAGATTAGAAAATATTGTTATAAAAGTATTTGGAATAATGGAGTTTCGAACCCGGAACCTTTACCATAACAGGCCGAAATGTTACCTCTACACCATGCTGCATTACTGGATGTATTCTGGGAAAGTTTACAAACAACCTTCCTTCTACAGTGTTGCCACATTTCTCATCATATTCAACAAATTGTTTAACTCGGAAAAATGGCGATTACAAAATATGGCTATTTATAATTATCACCTTGTATTGATTCCTTGAACTTACCCTAGAAGTTTTGACATACCTTTTAGTAACATCCTGTATAATGTGTCCATGTTTTCCAGTAACATTAGTCATACAAGCTGCAGCATGCATATAATCCATTTTTTAGAGAATATGAAGTACCTTATCGTAGCATACCTCTCATAGGAGATGGTAGATAGAGCTTGGCAGGTATTCAGAAGTATTTAGTATAAATCCTTGCTTCCCAGTTGTTTATGTTCAAGTTCTTATGTGAAGATGGGAGTTTTGTTTACAAATTAATTATTTTCTAATACAGAAAGGTAATGAAAAGTTATCAACATAAAAAAATACACATTTATCAATAGAAGACTGGCCGGAAAGTCCCTTTACACTGCACTGAATCTGGTTGTACCACTGCCGTATCCTCACCTCTGCCTACCCACAGCCGTTAACCCCACCTCCGCCGACCCCACCGCCGGTATCCCCACCTCTGCCGACCATAGTGGGGTTAGCCGGGCGGGGTAGCTTCGTAGCTCAAGGTCACTCAAGCGGGAGAGTGACGCGATGGCGGACACGAATGCTTTCACTGTGGAGGAGCGTTTGGTGGCTTGTGTTTGAGTCCACGATTGTCCAATTACATCGTGAACGACTTTGTGGTGCGTTATGGCAAACCATCAGCGTCACGGCAAACATTATTGGGATGGGAAAAGAAAGCTTTTGCAACGGGAAGTGTTCTTGATGCGCCACGCAGTGGGAGGCCGAGCACTCGAGCCGAAACTTGTGCATTGATTCAACGATCACCGATGAAAACGACACGCAAACGTTCTGCAGAGTTAGGCATTCCAAGATCGACAATGCAAGACCACATGCAGAAGGACTTGCAAGTTAAATGTTTTCGTCTAGNCACAGTTAATGAGTTGACAGATGTTGACCTGGATTGACGTGTGCATCCATGTCAGTTAATGCTTCAAACGACAAGAAGAACGTCATGTTCTCCGACGAGTGTGCTATTTATCACAGCTCTTGTAATAGCAATGTCTTTTTCTAGTCGAAAAACAACCCTCACTATTTTGAGGAAATTGAGCACAATCCACCTCATGTTATGGTTTGGGCAGGGATGACCGCGAAACACCTGCTCAGTCCTTATTTCTTCGATGGCTTTGTTAATCAGCACAGTTATCTGAAAATGATCAACGAATGGTTGCTTCCGGAATTGACGGCAAAAGGAATCGCTGACAACGTTTCGTTTCAAATGGACGGCGCA
Organism: Machilis hrabei; assembly: GCA_003456935.1. Classification (NCBI taxonomy): domain Eukaryota; kingdom Metazoa; phylum Arthropoda; class Insecta; order Archaeognatha; family Machilidae; genus Machilis; species Machilis hrabei. The sequence continues at coordinate 18,342 of KZ881851.1, forward strand.
CCACCGCATTTATCTTTGAACGTCCACGGACGCCTGGACGAAATTTTCCCAAATCGTTGGATCGGACGTGGATCAGAACAATCTCTGGCTCCATTGCCTTGGCCTGCAAGAAGCCCTGATCTCACCACACCTGAAAATGCACTCTGGCAGCTGAAAGATGCCGTTTGTGCAGCGTTTGAAATTGTCACCCCTGATATGTTTTTGCCGATGAGGCACATAAGGCTATGCTATGAACATGGAGGAACCCACACAGACTTTTTGGATCCATAGGAGGTGAGCTGTACATAACCAATTAATAATTTCAAAGTCAGCATAAAGGGACTTTCCCGCCAGTCTGTACATCAAAACAATATCTTAAGGAGAGTGTGTTGAATTGTAACTATACTGTATTAATATTCATGTTTGCATTTTATCTAACACCAATGACAAACAGTAACCAGTTTGTGTCCATTGATTTCAAATGCATTTTTTAAATGTTTTAAAAAATATTTTATAAGAATAATGATACCATATGAATGTAAGTAATGTCGTCCGTAATTTGAGAATAAACCAAAATTGTTTATATACCTCTTTTGACCCCATATATTTTTATAAATTAAACATGTCTAGACAAATAGTTGTTTCTTTATCAAAACATTCATTATATTTATGGGGCACTAACCAAGATACGGCTATTTTTGTATATGGTGATACCAAGTCTTTTTTATCTTCCAGAGTTTTTAATGGGTCTCTTCTATTTTTTAAAGGGTTGTTGCACACATTCTAATGTATATANGTGTATTTAGTTTACCTCATTTGATAAGCTAATTAGGGAGATATAAATTAATTACTAGCAAATTTTGATTTACTGCAATGGCCCCATATCCTATTATTTAATGATTTGTTACAATTTTGAGTTTTGCCATGCAAACACTTCCTCAACAATTCAGGGTTTGCCAGATCTTGAAATGTAGGCTTTATTGCTTCTATAACAGCAGCTGGTAAACTGGTATTATGGCTGTACTTGGGTTCCCCAAGCACACTTTTATTGTATTTACACCATGTGTCGTTTCCTGTCGGACAGAGATTGTGTTGTGGATTTTCATCTGTAGATGCCTTGTGGAAGAAAGTTGCCCAAACACTTTTCTTCATGAGCTGGAGAGATGAAGTGTTGTCCCTTATAGCTCTTCCATATTAATGTTGCAGGGAATCAATCTGTTTATCAGTCAGTCTTCCCCTTCCTGAAATGCAGTTTACCATCTGATAACTAGTCCTTTTTATTTTCACTGACAAGTTTTCTAA